>WNWU01013815.1:27308536-27355450 GCA_012654045.1 Ptyas mucosa | reverse complement strand
TCCTCCTCCTCCTCCTCCTCCTCCTCCTCCTCCTCCTCCTCCTTTAACTTTTAAGACTGTTACTCTCATAATTCTCCCCCTGTTTTTACCCAGTCTTTTCCCATTTCCTTCTCTTCTCTTCTTTTTTGGGGGATATTCCCCCTATCCATTCTTTTTTTGTCACTGTCAATCCCAGTGTAATTATCTATCTTTTTATCTTCAATTATTTTTCCCTTCCACATTGTATTTTTGCTTCTCATTTATATTCTCATTTTCCTTTTTTGGATGTTCTAACCAGGCTTCTGCTTCTTTATTATTGAATGCTTCACACACATTTTTAAACATCTCCATTATTTCTTCATACTCCCAATGCTCCATATTGTCAATTCAAATTTTTAAAAATATTTTAATTTATGTTTAATTAAGATTCAAGTCCATGTAGTCTCTTTTTTTATTTCCAAATAATATCCTGTTCAAATATTTATCTAGTCCACTCCAATTTGAAGCTTTGTCATTTTTTCACCTCCTTTCAAAGTCAAGACCCAGCTGTTTAAAAAGAAACAAATACTCCTTAAAGTCCCACGGTAGTCAAGGACATTGCTGTTCCTTTAATTTTCAAAGCAATCATTGTAGTGCTTCATTCCACCAGCAGATGTCCCTCTCCAATCCACAAATCCCAAGACAACAAGAAGCCCTCTCTGGATCTGGCTGTTTTGGCTAACTATCGTCCAGTCTCCAACCTTCGTTTTATTGCGAAGGTTGTTGAGAGTGTGGTGGCGCGGCAGCTTCCCTGGTACCTGGATGAAGCTGTCTATTTAGATCCACTCGAGTCTGGTTTCAGGCCTGGGTACAGCACGGAAATGGCATTGGTCGCGTTGGTGGATGATCTCTGGAGGGCTCAGGGTAGGGGTTATTCCTCTATCCTGGTCCTGTAAGATCTCTCAGCGGCTTTTGATACCATCGACCATGGTATCATGTTGCACCGGTTGGAAGGATTGGAGGTGGGGGGCACTGTTTTGTGATGGTTCTCCTCCTATCTCTCTGACCGGTCGCAATCTGTGTTGACAGGGGGGCAGCGGTCGACCCCGAGGCACCTTGTTTGCGGGGTGCCACAAGGGTCGGTCCTCTCGCCACTCCTGTTCAACATTTATGTAAAGCCGCTGGGTGAGATCATCCGTGGTTTTGGGCTGGAGTTCCATCAGTACGCTGATGATACTCAGCTGTACATCTCCACCCCAGACCATCCCAACGATGCCATGGAAGTAATGTCCCGGTGCCTGGAGGCCGTGCAGGTCTGGATGGGGAGAAACAGGCTTCGACTCAACCCTTCCAATACCGAGTGGCTGCCAGTGTCCCGGTATAGCCAGCTGGCGCTATCGCTGGTTATTGGGGGCGAATCATTGGCCCCCACGGAAAGGGCTCGCAACTTGGGCGTCCTCCTGGATTTATGGCTGTCTTTAGAAGAGCATATGATGGCTGTGGCCATGGGGGCCTTCTATCAGGTTCGCCTGATACGCCAGTTGCGTCCCTTTCTAGATCGGGACTCCTTACACACGGTCACTCAGGCTCTCGTCACTACTCGTCTGGACGATTGTAACACTCTCTACATGGGGCTCCCCTTGGGGTGCACCCGGAGGCTCCAACTGGTGCAGAATGCGGCCACGCGGGGGATTATGGGAGCGATGGGGCACTCCCATGTGACCCCTCTCCTCCGCGAGCTGCATTGGCTTCTAGTGGACTTCCGGGTGCGCTTCAAGGTGTTGGTGATCACCTTTAAAGCACTCCATGGCCTAGGGCCAGGGTACTTACGGGACCGCCTTTTGCCACCAATTGCCTCCCACCGGCCAGTTTGCTCCCACAGAGAGGGCCTCCTCAGGGTGCTGTCAGCCAGACAATGCCGTCTGGTGACCCCCAGGGGGAGAGCCTTCTCTGTGGTGGCACCTACCCTCTGGAACAATCTACCCCCAGAGATACGAGTGATCCCAGACCTCCGGACTTTTTGTCGGGCCCTTAAAACTTACTTCTTTCAGTTAGCCAGGCTGGCCTGATTTTATCTTGGTTTTAAATTGATATTGATCTTAAATTGGAATATTTTAAATTAATGAGTCAAACATTATATAATCTATTTTAAATAACTATTTTAACTTTTATGTACAACTGTTTTATTCTGGCTGTTCACCGCCCTGATTCCGAAAGGAGAAGGGCGGTATAAAAGTTCAATAAATAATAATAATAATAACAAAGTAACACATTTCCCAAAATGTTTTAAATCCACATAAAAGATACTTTCTCTTCAATTTCTTTTTCTTTTGTTTTTAATTTCTCCAAGTTTCATTTTAAATCCAATTGTAAAATTCCTTTTCTTGTACTTTGATGCTTTAGCTTCCTCTTTGCTCTTCCTTCCAATATCAAAACTATCACAAATAATTCAAATCTTCATTAAAGAGTGTTTTCCCTCAGTTTTCTTTTTCCTGTATTATTTTTAATTTCTCCAAGTCCAATTTAAGTCCAGGTAGAAAGTTTTCTTTTTGGGGCTTTAGTCCTTTAACTTCCTCTTTGTTCTTCTCCTTCCAATTAGAATTCCCAAGTGCCAATTAGCTGCTTATTTCTGTGCCGGGACTTTTAAGATTTTAAAAAATTCCCTTTTTACCTTTGAGTTATTACTTCTATTCTGTGTATTAGACTTTGTGCGTATCGAGTTGACTTTCACTAAGTATGCTGCAGCTATAGTGCTGTAGTACTTCTCTTCTTTCAGTAGATGGCTCTCTTATTCCCAAATCCAACATTAAACAGTCTGTCAAAAACAGCTGATTATACGATGATGATGATGATAATAATAATAATAATAATAATAATAATAATAATAATAATAATAATAATAATAATTTTATTTCTATACCGCCCTTCTCCTGAAGGACTCAGGGCGGTGTACAGCCTATTAAAAGCACAAGACAAACATCAATTAAAATAATTAAAATAATTAAATAATTTCGGCTCAGTTTAAGACCCCAAAAATTTAAAACACCCAATTTAAAATTTTTACATTGATAACCCAGCCTGGCAGAACAACAGGGTCTTGAGGGCACAGCGAAATACCTGGAGGTTGGAGATCTTATGCATTTCCAGGGGCAGTTCATTCCACAGGGCTGGGGACCCCACAGAGCAGGGACTCCCCCTGGGTGTCGCCAGCCAGTATAGCTTGGCCGATGGCACCCTGAGGTGACCCTCTCTGTGTGAGCAAACTGGCCGGTGGGAAACTACTGGTGGTAGCAGGCGGTCCCGTAAGTATCCAGGTCCTAAGCCATGGAGCACTCTAAAGGTGGTAACCAGGACCTTGAAGCACACCCGGAAGGGGCACTCCATGTAGAGAGCATTACAGTAGTCCAGCCGCGAGGTGACAAGGGCATGAGTGACTGTGCGTAAGGTGTCCCGATCCAGAAAGGGCTGCAACTGGCGAATCAGGCGGACCTGATAGAAGGCCCCCCTGGCCACAGCCATCATATGCTCTTCTAAAGACAGCCGTGCGTCCAGGAGGATACCCAGATTGCGAGCCCTCTCTGTGGGGGGCAAAGATTCACCCCCAATAGTCAGCGATGGCACCAGCAGGCTATACCGGGATGCCGGCAGCCACAGCCACTCGGTCTTGGAAGGGTTGAGTCGAAGCCTGTTTCTCCCCATCCAGGCCCGCACGGCCTCCAGGCACTGGGACATCACTTCCAAGGCATCATTGGGATGGTTTGGGGTGGAGGTGTACAGCTGAGTATCATCAGCTACTGATGGAACTCCACCCCGAAACCATGGATGATCTCACCCAGTGGCTTTACATAAATGTTGAACAGAAGGGGCAAGAGGACCGACCCCTGTGGCACCCCACATATAAGGCACCTCAGGGTCGACCTCTGCCCCCCTGCCAACACAGACTGCAACCGGTTGGAGAGAAAGGAGAACCACCACAACACAGTGCCCCCACCCTCAACTCTTCCAAGCAGTGCAACATGATACCATGGTCGATGGTATCAAAAGCTGCTGAGAGATCTAAGAGGACCAGGACAGAGAAGCAACCCCTGTCCCGAGCCCTCCAGAGATCATCAACCAACGTGACCAATGCCGTTTCCGTGCTGTACCCAGGCCTGAAACCTGACTGAAACGGATCCAGATAAACTGTTTCATTCAGGTGCTGCAGAAGCTGTCGTGCAACCACACTCTCAACAACTTTCGTCACAAAGCAAAGGTTGGAAACCGGGCGAAAGTTTGCTGACACTGCCGGGTCCAGGGAAGGCTTTTTGAGGAGAGACCTCACCACCGCCTCTTTCAAGGTGGCGGGAAAGTCACCCTCACTCAATGAAGCATTTATAATCCCCTGGAGCCAGCCTCGTGTCACCTCCCGAGAAGCCAGCACTAACCAGGAGGGACACAGGTCCAACAGACATGTGGCCGTGTTCAGTCTACCCAGAATCCTGTCCATGTCATCAGGAGTCACAGGGTCAAACTCTTCCCAGATAACATTCTCAAGACCTGCCTCCACCATCCCCCCTGAGTCTACCCAGTCAGAGTCCAAGTCTTCCCGAATCTGAGTGATTTTGTCATGCAGATACTGTACAAAATCCTTGGCTCTACCTTCCAAGGGGTCCTCCTGCAGTCCCTGATGAAGCAAGGAGCGGGTCACCTTAAACAGGGTGGGCGGGCGATTATCTGAGGACGCAATAAGAGTGGTAAAATAATTACATTTTGCCGCTTTTATTGCCACTAGGTAAGTCTTAATATGAGATCTTACCAGTGTTCGGTTGGATTCAGAAAGGCTGGCCCTCCAACTGCTCTCTAGGCATCTTTTCTGGCACTTCATCTCCCTCAGCTCCTCAGTAAACCAAGGAGCCAGATGAGACCGGCACTGGGTCAGAGGCCACAAAGGCATGACCCGATCCAAAGCTCCAGTGGCTGCCCTATACCAGGCGGCCACTAGGTCTCCAGTCGAGGCATGAGCCAACCACCTTATCGGTTCCGCCTCCCTGCGGCGGGATATGGCAGTTCAAAGGTCAAGGCGAAGGAGGGAGTGATCCAACCATGACAAAGGCTCAATCACTATATCCCCTATCTCGAGATCACTCAGCCACTGTCCAGAGACAAAAAACAGGTCCAGCGTGTTTCCCTCCATGTGAGTAGGGCCGTGAATTAGCTGGGTCAGGTCCATAGCCTTCATGGAAGCCATGAACTCCCGAGCCACCTCAGGCGTCTCACCTACAGATGGCAAGTTAAAATTCCACATGACCATAAGCCTGGGGGTATCAATTGCCACTGTGGCTATAACATTGAGTAGCTCGGGCAGGGCTGCCACCATGTGGCAGAGAGCCAGGTACATGATCAGCAAGCCCATCTGTACCCATGACCCCACTTCACAAGGAGGGACTCACATCCGGCAGTCTGAGGAACAGTGGCCTCCCTCGGCCTAAGACCTTCTTTAATAACAACCGCCACCCCCCCTGCCACTCCCCTGTGACCTTGGCTGGTGGAATGCATGGAAACCTGGTGGGCACATTTCAATGAGGGGGACCCCCCCTCCTGGACCAACCAGGTCTCCATAATACCCGCCAAGTCCGCTCCCCCCTCCTGAAAAAGATCACAAATGAGGGGGGCTTTATTTACCACAGACCTGGCGTTGCACAACATCAGCCGAAGGCCCAGGCCCTGAGGATCTGCACAACCTGGGGAACGAGCAGAGCATTGGGGGCCAGAGTGTGCCACCGCTCGAAGACAGTGAGCACGCACTCCCACAACACGATATGGCCCCCTGCTCCTGCCATATCTGCACCTCCCTCCCACAGTACTGATGGAAAATCCATCATTGGAACAAGCTCTAACCCCCTCCTTAACCCCGGGTCCCCCACCCTCCATGCCACGCCCCACAGCCAGACCTGGCCCTCTCCTCGGTGGGTTATCCCCCACACCCACAACCCTAATTCTAGTCTGACCCTCCCCCCCGGAACCCCTTAAAAGTTTTGCTAAAAATTTATATAAAAAACCCTTCAACCCCCTCTTCGCAGCATGCCACCTCTCTGGGTTCCAAAACCCATAATCAAGGTAGACCCTTGATAATGTGGAGGGCCAGACCTGCGAGAGGGGCAGGAATCTCGCAGCGCAAGAAGTTTGGCGGCTGAGTACATCCAAAAACCGGAAAAGATGGAGATTACATCTGGCCAGGTTCCATAGGATGATCTAAAAAGTCCTGGAAACGGAGAGGCAGGCAAACTCGAAAGTGGGTAAACTGGACTCCACTGTCCTCTCATGACAATGGGAGGAGTCTCGTGCCATTTTGACAAACTCAGAGGGTGCCCATCCAAGCCATCCTCTCACGATGGCTAGCCAAGATGGAAGTGGCAATGGAGAGTTCGATAGTCTGTCCTCTCTGGTAGGGAGATGGCAGTAGAAAACTAGATTCCCTCAGAGCCCACATCATAGCTGTCCGGTCTCCAAACAATCAAGGGGCACAGATGGAGTAAAGCCAGACCAAAAGGCAGAGTAGTAAACCCGGGGGAGGATAGATGATACATGGAAGGAGATGGTTTGCAAGACAGAAAGCAGCTGGGGTGGTGACCACGATAAGGCCTGCAAGCAGGCCAAAAAAAGGGGGGAGGGGGAACGGCCCGAGGCAACCAGAAGGCCAACCCTCGGCCGTCCTCCAACCTCTCCAACTCCCCAGATCTTCCAGCATTTGGTTACGTATACCCCCAGTCTGCAGCCCCAGTCTCAAACGGGGCCTCCAGATTCCTGCAGGAGTGGGCCAGCAAAAAATGAGCCGGCCCCCTGACAGGTCCAGGCAGTTCCAGAATAGAAGCCAGCAGCCTCTCACCTCGCTGTCGTTGGTAGTCACTGGTTGCTGCCCCCTCACATCCACCATCGTCCAGCGGTGGTCGATGCCACCGCAGTCACCGCTGTCAACGCCGCCGGCTCCACCAGGGCTCCCTCCACACTCCAGAGTCCCCAGGAGCTCCAGAGAAGCCCCAGAGAAGCCCAGAGATCCGGGGAAGCCATTGTGTCACCGCCACCGTCACCGCAGTATCGCCGCCACCCCGACCGCTGCCAGCCCATGGTAAAAGGAAGAGGCCACCGCAAGTCAAGCTGCTACTGCCGTCACCCCACGGCGCCTTCAATCGGCCATTTCTTCACAGCCTGATGTCCTGGAGGGCGAAAAACCCCTCAGGAGGCCGGGAAGAAGTCCCCTTGGTTGGGCGGGGACCAGGATGGTCAAATTGGCCCCAACGGACCTCCGAAATCACCAGAAATCACCCATCCTCCGGGAGTGTTTCAGACAAGCCCCGACATCTTGGACATGTGCGGAAGAACCAAGACTTTAGAAAGGCCTATTTCAATTAACAAGTGGGGGGGGGAGAGGGAAATGAAGTTGTGCTTCATTATTATGTATATTTTTCATATGGTTTCTTCTTTCTTTGCCTTATAATTATTCTGTTGCATTTGAACATATGATGCTTGCACTGAAAAATATTGTGCGCTTTGAGATAGATATTTTTTCTTTTTCTTTTGGGGATATGATTGATTATAGACTTAAGTAAGATTAATTAGCATCAAGGCATCAAAATTAAACACTAAGAACAAATTCTTGCCTGGGGACTCGCCATTTCCAAACTTCATGTCTGCATGCCCTGTATCGAAGGGTCTTCTGGCAACTGAGATGCCTATGGATAGCCCATGGGACTCCATTCTTGAAATGGTGTTTTCAGTCCTATCCCACCTCAGGACACTGTGTCTCAACTTTGCAACTTATACCTCAACGTTGCAACTCATCCAAAAAGAGCAAGATGCATCATTCTCCCTCCTGGTTTCCCATTGCTTCTTCCATCATTTTCTTATATCGAATATCTGTTAAAGAGCTCAAGATCGAATACCAATTAGTACAGCAAAAAAAAAAAAAAAAAGAACCCTCTAAAATTGCATGCATTGATCTGTTTTTAAAAATAAATAATACTGGGAATCATATTCCCATGATTTTTTTTCTTGACAAGTGGCCTGAAGATTTGCATGAGGTCTGTTCACTGCAAAAAGTTATATGTTAAAAGGAGGAGGAGGAGGAGGAGGAGGAGGAGGAGGAGGAGGAGGAGGAGGAGGAGGAGGCTGCTTAATACTATTTATTCAAAACTATTAAAAAAAACTTCTGACATTTCTACACTGAGAAAATGGCAACAACATATTACCTGGAACTGAGCACTCATATATTTTTGCTTGACATTTGAGAGCCGTAGTTTCAACTACTAAAACAGAATGAAGTTACAGGATGAATCTTATTCTATATTTAGGAAGAACAACTGCAAGCTATGACAGGAATTCTCTATTACACTTGGCTTCTGAACATTGCTCTATTCCAGTCCCAGAGGTCCTTTCCCTTGAGAGTATCCACTGCACAAAGAACTTCATCTATTTCACATGAAAGATCTCAGCTGACCTAAGGTGCCTCAGTTAGCAGCAAAGGGAGGTGTAGCATTTACTCTTCTGACAGGCTGGAACTTTTCTGATATAAATAATCAGGTACTTAATGGGAGTTGAGGAGGGAGGGGGCAGTTTTAAAAAATAAAAGATTGACTTGGAAAATACATTTATAGCTAGGGAACAAGGACAAGGGCAATGTTGTGAATGTGATTCTCTTTATACCAGGTCATTAATGTTTTTCATTAACTATTACTGCAACTACTGAATACACAGGCAAAAGTTTTTAAATTAAAGAATGTTGTTCTGAGATTTTGCAGTTTCCTAAATGTATTGCTCTTGTATGATTTTCATAAAAGCCTACTGGGCACAGTTGGTGACAGCTAACCAAATGCATGTTTATTTTTATCCCTGTGTCTTTGTGTAGAGAGTCATGTTCAAATAAGCAAAATTATAATACTCAATGTTTGAACCCAGAAATATTAATTTCTTTCTCATTGCTAAAATGCTTATCATTAACTCTGGACTCATAGTGACCTTTCACGAAATGAATTGCACTTGAGCAATCATTTCAACATAGAGTTGTATTCCCCCTCCTTTCAGAGTAAGCTTGCTATTCAGCATAATTTCTATCTAGGTCTTTAAAAAGAATAATACAGATCCATTTCATAATATCCATGCCAGTTTTATACATGTTACAGATGGGAAGGTCAGTATGAGAACTATGTCATTTCCAGCTTCTTTTCAATTGCATCTGGGTTGCAGGAATAGGAAAGATGGATATTAGAGAAGCACCTCGCGCAGACCTCCACTTTATTCAAGCAAATTGAAATAGTTTGGTGCTGAATAAGTGCATGTCCCTCAGCACTCCCCACAGGGCTTATTTTTAGACAAGGCAGAGCAGTTAAGAACATTTCCCTCCTGTGTTTATTTCTTCCTGTGCCTCATGCTGGATCACAAATCCTAGGGATCTTGGCATGTAAAGTCCAATACTTACTAAATTACTCAGTCATGAGATCAAAGTCTGTATGCCTGATAGGACTGGTTTTTTCAGTCATTTAGTTAAATTCTGTTCATATTATTTAAATTTGAAATTATTCAATTACTGAATATCAGACTGCACTGTGACCTATAATTTATGGATTTTCTCAACCTGTTTTTATGTTTTAAAAGATGTAAGAAAAACACTGAAAATTATCCTCTTAAGTGTCAATTGTGCCCCAGAGTTCTTCAACAAATGGGGACAACTCAGTAACCCCAACTGTCTCAGCTGCCTTTTGGAAGACCTACAGCTCCCAAAAATTATGTCATCAAAATCTGGTGGGAATTGCTGATAACAACTTGACAATTTCCTACTGATTTCAATGGAAAGGGTGGAAAATATATAATACTATATACAATGCATTCAGAAAATATTCAGACCCCCTTCACTTTTGTCAATTTTGTTACGCTACAGCCTGATTCTACAGTTGTTGAAATTCATTTTTTTCTCATTTATCTACATTCACTACTCCATAATGACAAAATGAAAATAGAATTTTAGAAATGTCTGTAAATTTATTAAAAAGAAAAAATGGAAATACCATATTGACATAACTATTCAGACCCTTTGCAAACTGAAATTTAGCTTTAATGCCCCCCCATTTGTCTTTTTTTTAATTGAAAAAGTTTTAAAAGTTTTACATACATTTTCCCCCCTCCCCAATCACCCCCCCGACTTCCCAGAGCAAATACAAAATATAAAATACAGCTTGAATCCCCTAAATTCAACTCCATCTCTCACTTATAATAATCATTAAACAAGTAAATAAAAGGAAAGCAAGTCTTCTTTCTTCTTATTCCATCTAATTTAACAGAATTAGTATCCATTTATAATTGCAGCAGTTAATAAAACAGTTAAATATTACCTAATCAAACTTATCATTACTCAATTTAACTAATACATACTTAACAGATTATTAAATCTATACAGTTTAACAAGATATTTTATAACTTCTTTCATTGAAAACAAAGAAAGAAACCTCATTCAAAAACCCCAAATTTAAAATAAAATATTATATAAACTCTTTTTAAACTCTAAACTCTATAGTTTATAAAGCAGCTCTTTAATTGCAGGTTGGACTTTGTAACAAAGAATTCGTATAGCCAAAGTCTCATCAGCTCCCAAAATTTCTTGCTCCTTATTCTGCAAAGCATCCATTTTGCTCTCCAAAAATACTGTAGGCTGTTGTTGTTGTTTTTTTCCTTCTCCCAGCTCTTCAGTCAATCCCCCACTGCTAGATTGCAACTCAGTATTTCCATGTATTTCATTGTTTCCAGCTTGAAAAGCTTGAAATAAAGTATCAATTTTTCCCAATAAAGCAGAGGTAATTGAGCTCAGAGCTTCCTCAAAATCAGACCATATGTGAGGGTTAATTAACCCTTCTTTACTTTCTTTGCTTTCAAAAAGACCAGCCATCTTGCCCCCCTTCTTCTTTCCCTTCCAAAAGGACAGGGAAAAAAAAGTATCAAAAAGACGGGAATAAAAAGACCCCTTGCAATTTGTCATTTATATTACTGCTTCAATTATTATAATTACTTCCTTTCTTGGTTAATCCACTTTTCAGAATAGAGTTTTACGTTTCAAACAGGGGCTTATCAATAATTGCTTTTAACTTTCACTTCTTCATGCCCCGTTGAAACTCAAACGCCATCTTGCTTTCACTTTCTCTGCATAAGGAAAATCTTTAAAAGAAGGTAAATCTTTGGAGTTAAAAAAAAAGAAAATACTTGCTGTTTTATTCTTGCTGCTTATGCTCCGCCAGCTCGATTCAAAAATATTTATTTAAAGTTGGTTGCTGGGATGGCCACGACATCTAGCTCTGCAAAGCAGAGACATCCAGGGTCCGGAGTACTGACAGGCTTAGCGGGGAGCTCTCATCTTCGAGCGCCAGATTATGGGTAAAATCTGGTGCTCTTAGGGAGCTCTACCCCACCCGTCTACTCACTTCCCCCCTCTTACCAGGAGGAAAGTTTCCAAACCGCAAGACAGCTGATAGTCGCTGTTCTTGCGGTTCTACGGAGCCCTGGGTTGGCGCTTCGGAAAGAAGCGTCCCGCGATGTCGCGGTCCCACCGGAAGTTGCCCCCCCATTTGTCTTGATTGTTGCTGACATGTTTCTACACCTTGATTGGAGTTCACCTGTGGTGAATTAAATTGATTGGACATGATTTGGAAGGGCACACACCTCTCTATAGAAGGCCTCACAGCTGACAATGCATACTGTAGCAGAGCAAAAGCCATGAGGTCAAAGGAAATGCCTGCAGAGCTCAGAGACAGGATTATTGCAAGACACAGATCTGGCGAAGGCTACAATAAAATTTCTGCTGAACTAAAGGTTCCTAAGAGTACAGTGGCTTCCACAATTTTCAAACAAGGACATTTGGCGCAACCAGGACTCTTCCAAGAGCTGGTCACCCAGTCAAACTGACCAATTGGGTGAGAAGGGCCTTAGTAAGAGAAGTGAGCAAGAACCCAATGGTCACTCAGACTGAGCTTCAGAGATCCTGTGTGGAGATGGAACAGAGTTCCAGAAGGACAACTATCACTGCAGCCCTGCACTGATCTGGGCTTTATGGAAGAGTGGCTAGATGGAAGCCTCTCCTCAGTGCAAAACATATGAAAACCCACTTGGAGTTTACAAAAAAGCACCCTGAAGGACTCTCAAACTGTGAGGAACAAATTCTAAGTGGGTTTATGTTCAATTCAGCAGAAATTTTATTGTTAATGAGGAAAAAAAATTTCAACAACTGTAGAATCAAGCTGCAGCACAACAAAATTGACAAAAGTGAACAGGGTCTGAATACTTGCTCTCTCTCTGTGTGTGTGTGTTTAACACATCAATATAAAACTTTAAAAACCTCATCTACACTCCAAAATGAGATGAAAGGGCGGACAAAACATCTTACTCTACACAACACAAAGAGCTTGCAGCTGTCAGCAACTGAAAAAATTGTTGTTTATACCTGGTTGCATCTGTGGGAGGGAATGAGTATAGCATGTAAATTCACATTGTTTCAGGTAGGCTGCAATCCTATGTACTGTATAAGTACACAGGAGAAGAAGCTCCATTGAATTCAGGATAATGCAAGTAGTAATATTAGGAAAGAAAAAAGAATTTGTCCCATAACAGATCTTTTGGCTGACATTATAAGATGTTATGGCTGGTGCTACAGAATGTAGTCCAAAATGTCTTTAAGGCAACAAGGTAGGATTCTACGCTCACTTCCTTACACTAATTTGATGGTTTAAAAAAGATGTGTAGAGACAAGGGCTGAACTAAAATTTCCAGCATCTCTTTATCACTGACCATGCTGGGAAAGCAGGGAATTAAAGCCCAAAGCAACTTGTGAGCTTCTACCGTGTTTCCCTGAAACTAAGACCTCTCGGGTAATAAGCCCAATTGGGCTTTTCAGTGCATGAGTTAAAATACCCTCCCCCCCACCAAAATAAGCCCCCCACCAACTACTTATACGCATGCACAGCTGTTCCTGACATTTTCTCTGATTGCTTGCCATGTAAACAACATGAGGTGAGGATGCGAGGCTGGGGGGGGAAGGGGGGAAAGGAAGGGACATGCCCTCCCCTCCCTGTTCTTCATGCCGGCCAAGCGGCTGGCTGCCGCTGCCCTGCTGTGTCCTGCCACCACCACTGCCTCATGGAGCAGGACTCTGCAAGGCTTGTTGTGCCGTTGCATACATGAATGGCAGCACTGCTGTGAGCTTCATCATACCGGCACAGCTGGCATCCTGCCACTTATGGCTGTTCTGGTACGTCGAACCTTGTGGCAGTACTGCCGTTTATGCGTGCAATGGCACAAGCCCTGCAAATCCTGCTCCACGAGGCAGCGGCACAATTATTATTATTATATTATATTATATTTATATACCGCTCTACTCCCGGGGGACTCAGGGCGGTGTACAGACAAATGATAAAATACATATAATACAAATATTTTAAAGAATTGATTAAAATACAATTAAATAATTTGGTCTTAAACCTAAAATTAAAACTCTAAATTTATGAGATTAAGATTTAAAAATATAAGAGCAATTTTAGAAGAGGTTAGTCCAGGCCAGCCTGCTGGAATAGAACGTCTTGAGGGCACGGCGGAAAGCGCGGAGATCTGGGATTGTCCGTATCTCCGGGGGGAGCTTGTTCCACATGGTGGGTGCCCCCACAGAGAAGGCTCTCCCCCTGGGGGCCGTCAGTCGACACTGTTTGACCGACGGCACCCTGAGAAGCCCCTCTCTATGGGAGCGTACTGGTCGGTGAGAGGGTACTGGTGGCAGAAGGCGGTCTCGAAGATAGCCCGGTCCTAAGCCATGGAGCGTTCTAAAGGTGGTAACCAAAACCTTGAAGTGCACCCGGAAGAACACAGGAAGCCAGTGCAGCTCGCGCAGGAGGGGTGTCACATGGGAGCGCCACATCGCTCCCATAACTACCCGCGCGGCTGCATTCTGGACCAACTGGAGCCTCCGGGTGCTCTTCAAGGGGAGCCCCATGTAGAGAGCATTGCAGTAGTCCAGGCGGGAAGTGACGAGGGCATGAGTGACCGTGTTTAATGAGTCCCGATTTAAAAAGGGGCGCAACTGGCGTATCAGGCGAACCTGATAAAAAGCCCTTCTGGCCACAGCCGTCAGGTGTTCTTCTAAAGATAGCTGTGAGTCCAGAAGGACGCCTAAGTTTCGAGCCCTCTCCGTGGGGGTTAATGACTCGCCCCCAATAGTCAGCGTTGGCACCAACTGACTATATCGGGATGTCGGAAACCACAGCCACTCGGTCTTGGATGGGTTGAGCCTGAGTCTGTTCCTCCCCATCCAGATCCGTACAGCCTCCAGGCACCGGGACATCACTTCAAGGGCATCATTGGGGTGGTCTGGGGTGGAGATGTACAGCTGGGTGTCATCAGCGTACTGGTGGTACTTCACCCCGAAACCACGGATGATCTCACCCAGTGGCTTCACATAAATGTTGAACAGAAGGGGCGAGAGAACCGATCCCTGTGGTACCCCACATATAAGGGGCCTCGGGGTCGATCTCTGCCCCCCTGCCAACACAGACTGCCACCGGTCAGAGAGAAAGGAGGAGAACCATCGCAACACGGTGCCCCTCACTCCCAACTCTTCCAGCCGGTGCAGCATGATACCATGGTCGATGGTATCAAAAGCCGCTGAGAGATCTAATAGGACCAGGGCAGAGGAACAACCCTTGTCCCGAGCCCTCCAGAGATCATCAACCAATGCAACCAATGCCGTTTCCGTGCTGTGTCCAGGCCTGAAGCCCGACTGGAACGGATCCAGATAAGATGATTCATCCAGGTACTGAGGAAGCTGTTGTGCTACCACACTCTCAACAACCTTCGCAACGAAGCGAAGGTTGGAGACTGGACGGTAATTAGCCAATATTGCCGGGTCCAGGGAAGGCCTCTTGAGGAGAGGTCTCACCACTGCCTCTTTCAAGGCAGCAGGAAAGACACCCTCACTCAGAGAAGCATTTATAATCCCCTGGAGCCAGCCTCGTGTAACCTCCCGAGAGGCCAGCACCAACCAGGAGGGACACGGGTCCAATAAACATGTGGTAGCATTCAGCCTCCCCAGTATCCTGTCCACATATTCGGGAGTCACAGAATCAAACTCTTTCCAGGTGGTATTCTCAAGACCTGCCTCCATCCTTTCCTCTGAATCTACTATGTCAGAGTCCAGGTGTTCCCGAATCTGAGCGATTTTATCATACAGATATTGAACAAAATCCTCGGCTCTACCCTCCAAGGGGTCTTCCCGTGCTTCCTGAAGGAGCAGGGAGCGGGTCACCCTAAACAAGGCGGCCGGGCGGTTATCTGATGATGCAATAAGAGCGGAAAAATAGTTATGTTTTGCCGCTTTTATCGCCACTAGGTAAGTCTTAATATGAGATCTTACCAGTGTTCGGTCAGATTCAGATCGGCTGGCTCTCCAACTGCTCTCCAGGCGTCTTTTCCGACGCTTCATCTCCCTCAGCTCCTCAGTGTACCAAGGAGCCAGGCGAGATCGGCGTCGAGTCAGAGGCCGCAAAGGCACGACTCGATTCAAGGCCCCGGCAGCCTCCCTATCCCAGGTGGCCACCAGGTCTTCGATCGAGCCATGTGCCAGAGCCTCAGGAAATGGCCCAAGCTCCTTCTGGAACCTATCTGGGTCCATCAGGCGCTTGGGGCGGAACCACCTTATCGGTTCCGCCTCCCTGCGGCGGGGTGTGGTGGTTCGAAGGTCAAAGTGAAGGAGGGAGTGATCCGACCATGACAAGGGCTCAATCACTATATCCCCTATCTCAAGATCACTCAACCACTGACCAGAGACAAAAACCAGGTCCAGCGTGTTTCCCTCAGTGTGAGTAGGGCCATGAACTAACTGGGTCAGGTCCATGGCCGTCATGGAAGCCATGAACTCCTGAGCCACCTCAGACACCTCACCGACGGATGGCAGGTTGAAATCTCCCATGACTATAAGTCTAGGGATATCAACCGCCACCGCGGCTATAACGTTGAGTAGCTCAGGCAGGGCTGCTGCCACGTAGCAGGGAGCCAGGTATGTAACTAGCAAGCCCATCTGTACCCCATGACCCCACTTCACAAGGAGGGACTCACATCCAACCGTCTGAGGAACAGTGGCCTCCTTCGGGCCAAGACCTTCTCTAATGATAACTGCCACCCCCCCACCCCTCCCCTGTGACCTTGGCTGATGAAATGCTCGGAAACCAGGTGGGCACATCTCTATGAGAGAAACCCCTCCCTCCTGGCCCAGCCAGGTCTCCGTAATACCTGCCAGGTCCGCTCCCCCCTCTTGAACAAGATCACAAATGAGGGGGGCTTTGTTTACCACAGACCTGGCGTTGCATAGCATCAGCCGAAGGTCCAGGGCCTGAGACAATGAGTCTCACAAATACTAATTTCTGACAGGTGGGGTGGGGGAGAAGCGAGATGAGTGGAGCGAGACATGGCTCGCCTTGCCATCTTTTCTCGCCACCTCATGGAGCAAGACTCTGCAAGGCTTGTGCTGTTGCACGCATGAACAGCAGCACTGCCGCGAGGTTCAACATACCAGTGCAGCCACAAGTGGCAGGATGCCAGCTGTGCTGGTATGATGAAGCTCCCAAAATAATAAGACTCCCCCCCCCCCGATAATAAGGCCAAGTCCTTATTTCAGGGTTCAAAAGAAAATAAGACCCTGTCTTATTTTCAGGGAAACACAGTAATTGGGAATTTGTTTTGAGGGATAAACAGTATAAAGAGTCAATCTCAAAGTTCCTGTCTAGTACACCCCTTATATAATTGTATTGACCAGCTGCTGATAGTTTTAATTTGTCAACCTTAAAAGGAGCACAAGTTCTTCATCCCTAGTGCAAAATATTTGGTACCTCAGATATAGTTTGTTTATTTATTGATTGGTTGGTTGGTTGGTTGGTTGGTTCGATTTATATGCTGCTCTTCTCCGGATACTCAGGGCGGCTTTCAATGCGTTAAGCAATAGCCTTCATACTTTTGTATATTTATATAAAGTCAGCTTATTGCCCCCCACAATCTGGGTCCTCATTTTACCTACCTTAGAAAGGATGGAAGGCTGAGTCAACCTTGAGCCTGGTGAGATTCGAACTTGCAGTAATTGCAGGCAGCTGGCAGCTAAGTGCTATTTAACAGTGCTTTAGTCCACTGTTCCACCAGGCTTCTTGCCACATTTGTTAAGTGAATTACTACAGTTGTTAAATTAGTAATGATTGTTAAGTGAATCTGGTTTCCCCATTGACTTTTCTTGTCAAAAGTTTACAAAAGGTGATCACATGACCCCAATGTCAGTTGTCAAGTATCCAAATGTAAATCATGTAATCATTGGAATGCTGCAGTGATCATAAGTATGAAAAATGTTTATAAGTCACTTTATTCAGTGCCGTAACTTTGAATGGTCGCTAAACAAACTGTTGTAAATTGAGGATTACCTGTACTTCAATGGGCACAGTAAGATGGGAAGCTGTATTGAGCATACAGAATGCCACTGCTCTTGTAATTTCTAGTGGTCTTTATTCTCTGAATTCCCTTCTTATCAGACCTCTGAGTAGTTTGTTTATCCTCTTTAGGTACAGTCTACTAAAAGACTTCATCCAGGCTTTTGCAATTCTGTTTTGTGAATTGAAATAAATAGTAAATAAATAATGTAGATAGTTATTAACTTGTGCCTTTGATGAAACATGTGCTCTTTTCCTATTGTGTTGTGAAAGTGATATTACTCATTGGATGTATTAAAAATTCAGTAATGAATTTCAGATGTCCTAAGTTCCTTGCAGTATTCTGTGGGCGTATCTTAGTAACTCTGAAACTTGAGTCTGAAAGATAATCTGAGCTGATGAATTCATAGTTACCAGGAAGCGCCATGATCAAATTATAGGTAATAAAACTTTGCTTACAGAATGCCATTATAACCCATAAAGTTTTTGCTATCATTTTTTTTGTTTCCTTAATTGATTTTAGGTTTTTTGCAGTGAAAATTCTATTGCTTAAATATGTCAAATCAACAAGCTTCAAATGTCAGAAGCATTCAGGTAAGGTATTTTGTGTGATTGCTTATAAATAACTACAGTACTTTAAATGGAGGAGAGATACATGGGTTGGAACTTTAATTCTAGTTAGGAATTCTCAATTTGCTAGAAATGCAGCTAAATTATTTTGATGAAACAATTTGTTGCATGTCTCACATATTTTTATTATCATAAAAAATGAATCACAATATGCTTTTTTCCCTATGTTTTTCTTTGAAGATGTTTTGCTTCTTCTTTGTTGAAGAAGCTTATTGGATGAGAAGTGAAACATCTTCAAAGAAAAACAAGAAAGTCCAGTTGCCTCTTGAAAAAGCACCTTTGGGACTCTCAATTAAATACCGTATTTTTCAGAGTATAAGACGCTCTGGAGTATAAGATGCACCTTAGTTTTGGGGGAGGAAAATAAGAAAAAAAACCCTGCCTACCAGCATCCATCGGTATTCATCTGGCTAGCGTCCTTAGCAAACAGCCTGGTCAGCTTCAGCGCAATAGCCTGATTCAGTATGAGCAGCTGATTGACGGGTGGAATACTTCCAATCAGCTGTTCCCAGAGGTGAACTTTAGCAACAGATTCACTAGTTGTGAGCATGAGCGCGCGTTCCACTTGCACATGCCTCGTTGGGGTAGATACACAGCTTCAAAAATGCAGGTGATCATTGCAGGGCGCTCCAGTAAGTACAGCAGGGGAAGTGCGGGACTGGTCCGACAAGGCAGCAGCTGTTTCAGGTTGCAGTTTTGGCCTCTGCGTCTTGCTTTTTCACCCTCCGAAAGCTCTGTTTGAGAGGACGTTTGGAGGCAGAAGAGTGGGCGCCAGTGGGTGATTGGGACTACATTCAGTGTATAAGATGCACCCAAATTTTCATCCTCTTTTAGGGGGGGGAAGTGTCTTATACTCTGAAAAATACAGTACCTGTTATTGTTTCTTGGCAGGAAAATGCTGGCTATTTCATTAAACAGAATATTCCATTCTGCCAATTGACCAAGGTGGAAGCCTTGGCCTTCCAGATAGTGTTCAGCTAAAAAACCAAATAGCTTGCTTGTTGGTCACGCTTAGGTTAATGTGTATTTCTGTGAACAAAGGAATAAACATCATTGAAATTAGACATTTTTATTTCCTAGTATATCATGTCGGCTAGCTCTAATTGATTAATAAATCATCCAGAAAAGTTAGGCCCAGATGAGTTATTTCCCCAAATATACACTCTAAATATTAATAATCATATATGAAGAAACCAATGGCATACGTAGTTTATTTGAAACCCAGAGCAGCTATCTCCTCTCAGTCAATCACTAACAAGGCCTGGAAGCATTGCTAGCTCCACTTGCTTAGCAGCACTAGGTTGCCAACCACTAAACAGCTAATTGGCATGTCATCAACAGCAATCCAACTCCATGCCATTGACCCTATGAATAAACCCTCTCTCAGGGTTCCAAGTAACACCCCCAACCAAGAAAGACTCCGAGGCAGACAATTCCTTGAAGTTCCATTTTATTAGAGATGACATATTGGCACATCTTGGAAAACCTGAATCTGAAAGCCCCCGGGTTTTCCCCACCCAAAGGAAAGTCCCCTGCACCCACATTTCCATCACATGGTCCAATCAATCCACCATCCCAACTGGAGATGTTTCCCAGTCATGCCTCTCCAGGTGCAGGCTGAATGTCCTTGACTCCCGGAGAAAAGAATGTTGTTATCGCTATCTAGCTCTACCCACTCCAATCAACCCCCCCCCTTCCAATTTCCCACAGCAAGCCTATGCACTAAATGTGGCAGCCCTGAAGATCCAAAGAGAAGATGGCTCCAGGGCTGACAGGCTTCCCCCCCCAACTGAAAAGCGTGTCCTGAAACAAGAGGAGCATAGGAGGTTAATTCAGTCAGTCTCTAACCTCTCCCCCTCCCCCCAAGGAGGACCCTTTGGTTTATCAGGGAACTTATCACGGAATTGCTTTACTAGTCTATCTGTTTTCAGATCTCAACTCTTAATCCAGGTAACTTGAGACAAAGGTTACCCTTTCCAATGGACCAAGTATTGTAATTGACCCCTATGTAATTTAGAGTCTAAAATCCTCTTAACTTCATAATGTGTTTCCCCTTGCACCACTACTGGCTTGGGAGCTGGTCTGGTTTGTGGTCTCAACCTTGAACTAAATGCAGGCTTTAGCAAGCTGCTGTGAAAGATTGGATGCACTTTCCCTAATATGCGTGGAAGGTTAAGTTGAACTGTTACGGGGTTAATTACTTTCACTATCAGAAAAGGCCACAAGAGCTTAGGTCCTAGATTTTTGCTGGGCAATTTCAATTTTATATATTTGGTTGACAGGTATACTTGATCCCCCACATGGAAGGGGGGCTGGAGAGATCGGTGTTTGTCAGCTTGTTTTTTGTATGCTTCTGCTGCTTCTCCTAGCGCTTTCTTGGTGTTTTCCCAATCCTTTTTTATTTTTATTTTTTTCACTTATTGCAGCATTCCATATTGGTGTCAATATCATCCATAACATTCATATTTACATAAGTTCTATTTCTATAATTCACTATCCTATATTATACAGACGTTTAAATTATAGTAATATTTACACGTAACTACAATACAACCATATTATCATCAATATTATATAATTCTTATAGACTAATTTTACTCCTATTCTCTACCCATATATACCATCTATTCCAAACTTGGTAATACTCCAATTCTTCTCTTCCTTTCAATTCCATAGTCAACCTAGCCATCTCTGTGCACTCATAAACCTTTTTTAATTATCATTACCTTTGAAGGAATATTAGTCTGTTTCCAATTTTGAGTGAAAACGATTCTGGTTGCAGTTAATATATGTAATATTATATATTGAATTTGTTTTAGCCATTTTCTCATCTAAGATGCCCAGTAAAAATAGTTCTGGCTTCAGTTTGATTTTTTTTTTTTTTGCAAATAATTTTTTATTTTTAAACATAACAAAACATAAAACAACCATCATTCATTACAATCACAGAAAGTGTGTTGATCGGTTAAAAATCTTTTGTGCTTAATTTAGCCATTGGTAAAACAAATCCCATATCAAATAATATGGTTTGTCTTCCTGTTCTCTAATTTCAAATGTCAATTTACTCATTTCAGCACATTCCATAATTTTCTTAATGACTTCATCTTCAGTAGGTATTTTCTCTTTTTTCCTAATTTTTAGCAAATACAATTCTAGCCGTTGTTAAAACATTCACAATTAAATATCTCATTTCTCTATTATACATTTCTGGTAAAATCCCTAATAAAAATATCTCAGGTTTAAAATCAATGTGTTTCTTTGTCATTTTTTCCAACCATGTGTGCCTTGGTGGCGCAGCAGACTAAAGTGCTGTTAAGTAGCACCAGCTGCCTGCAATTACTGCAAGTTCGAATCTCACCAGGCTCAAGGTTGACTCAGCCTTCCATCCTTCAAGGTAGGTAAAATGAGGACCCAGATTGTGGGGGCAATAAGCTGACTTTGCATAAAAAAGAACACCGCTTAGGGGGGCCTGAAAGCCCTACTAAGCAGGTATATACAAAAGTATGAAGGCTATTGCTTAATGCATTGTAAGCCGCCCTGAGTCTCCGGAGAAGGGTGGCATATAAATTGAACTAATAAATAAATAAATAAATAAATAAATAAATAAATAAATAAATAAATAAATAAATAAATATCTTTTAGCTTCTGCATATGTCCACCACATATGGTAATATGATCCTGGAGTTTGATGACATTTCCAACATTTCTCCGATTTGTTCTTGAACATTCTGGCTATTCTCATCGGGGGTAGATGCCACCTGTAAAACATCTTATACAAATTCTCCTTATATGCTGTAGACATTGTCATTTTATAGTTTTGCAACCACAATTTTTTCCATCTCTCTAAATCAATCCCATGGCCAAAATTTTCCCCCATGCTATCATTGTTTCTTTAACTTGTTCTTCTTCCAATTTTACCTCTAATAAATAACCATAAAGTTTTTAAATTACATAATCATCAGAACCCATTAAAATTTTATCTAAATTGGTTTAAACATTATAAAAACCTTCTTGTTTAAAATCTTCTTCATATCTAGAACGTATTTGCAAATAAGAAAACCAATCCATTTTAAAGCCTTGTTCTTCCAATTCTTGCTTCGATTTAAGTTCACCCTTTTCATCCAATAATTCACTATATCTAACAATTTGTTCCCTTCTAAATATTACTGAATATGAAAATGTATTGTTTTTTAATCTTCTCCCAGTTTAATAACAAAGCCTCACGTATATGATGCCTTCTAAAATACCCCATAGAAAAGCATGCCACCCTATTAACAAATCATTACCTTCTAAATTCAATAATCTAGTGTTTCTTAATGTTATCCATTCTTTAATCCACATCAAACTTGTCGCTTGATAATAAAGTTCCCAATTGGGTAACCCAAAACCTCCTCTCATTCTAGTATCTTGTAACAACTTTAATTTTATTCCTTCTTTCTCTGCCAAATGTATTTTAACACTATTTTATTCAATTCTTCAAAAAAATCTTTCCCCAATCAAATTGGAATTGTCTGGAACAAGTATAAAATTCTAGACAAAATATTTATCTTGATAGTTGATATCCTTCCAATCAAAGAAAGCTGTAAATTTCCCCATTTTGCCAAATCAGTCCCTATCTGTTGTTTAAGTTTATTATAATTATTTTCTTTAAGCATGCTACATCTTGCTGTCAAATATATCCCCAAATATTTGACTTTACTTGTGACCTGCATTTTTGATATATCCGCCAATACTTTTTTTTTTTTGCTTTACCAACGTGTTTTTAGTCAGAATCTTCGTTTTGTCTTTGTTGAATTTCAAACCAGCTACTTTCCCAAACTCTCCTATTTTGTCTATCACTATAGTTATCGATGTTAGTGGTTCTTCAAGAATAAAGACTGCGTCATCTGCGAATGCTTGCAATTTGTATTCTTTTTGAATTTTCATTCCTTTTATATCTTTTTCTTCTCTAATACTTCTATTTAGCACTTCTAATGTTAATATGAACAACAGATGGGACAGTGGACAGACTTGTCTGGTACCTTTTTAAATCTCAATAGCATCTGTCAATTCTCCATTTATCATTACTTTTGCCATTTGTTTATGATATATAGCTTCATAAACTATATATAGTTCCATTTGACGCCGCATAAATCGCCAATTTACATTGTCAAAAGCTTTCTGTGCGTCTAAAAATATCAAAGCCATTTGCTTTTCAGGGTGGGCTTCATAGTATTCCAAAGTGTCCAGAATTATTCTCATATTATCTCTAATTTGTCTTTTTGGCAGAAACCCATTTTGATCTGAATGTATAAATTTGTTTAAGTATCTTTTGAGTCTTTCTGCCAATATTGTAGCAAAGATTTATAATCTGAATTTAGCAGGGATATAGGTCTGTGATTTGTTGTGGGTCTGTATCCTCCTTAGGGATCAATGTAATGTATGCCTCAGACCATGACTTGGGTATTTCCTTCTTTGTCATCACTTCATTCATGAATCTAAAAGTGGGACACTCAAAGATTCCTGCAATATCCTATAATATTCCACTGGCAAACCATCTGGTCCTGGTGCCTTCCCATTTTTTTGTTTCTTAATTGCTTCAGTTAATTCCATCATCGTTATATTTCCCTCTAACATCTCCTCAATATCTTTGGGAATCCAAGGTAAATTTGCATTTTGAAGATATTGTATCACATTTTCCTCCTCTATCTTTTCTTTCTCATACAATTGCCTATAGTAATCCTGTATAATTTTTTTCTTCTCCTTATTTCCAAGTTTACTTTGTCCATGATCATTGATTAATTGTGTTATTTTTCTTGATTCTCTCTCTTTTTTCAATTTATATGCTAACCATCTTGCTGGTTTATTAGCATTCTCAAAATAGTTCTGTTTAGTGCTTCTAATTTTGGGGGCTAATGCTTCTTTCTCCAGTAAATCCATTTTATGTTTTATTGTATCCATTTTTACTTTAACATCTTTTTTGTGTGGACATTTCTGAAGTTCTTTTTCAAATCTCTTATATTCATCTTCCAATATTTTATATGTCGAGCCGCGAACAGGCTCGCCATCATTTATGGGGGGGGACGGAGATTAGAAAAGGCAGAACGCAGCCGGAGCTGTCGGACTTACAGAGTTACAGCGACACTCACAGCGGCACTTCACAGCAGGAGGCAGCTACAAACAAAGCCAGTAGCAGCGGAGACAACGGCAGGGAGGCGTGGCTGTTAACGTTTTCCTAAACGCGCTTCTGTGACGTGAACAGAGGCGCGGTACTGCCAAACAGCTGTGGAGGGAGGGGAATGTCCCGAGGTTCTTTTATTTGCCGGATGTTAGGTTTGCTTTATGCCAAGTTCATATATATAGCGCCACCTGGCTGCCTCCTGTAGCGCTGACTTTATTAATTTTTCCAGCTTGTTCGTTACTTTGCCTTGCTGCTTTTGCTGTGTTCCAGTAAAGAGTTCTGGCTACTCCTTCTCAAAGTGTGGAGTCGTTTTTCACAGCAAGCTCGGGCGGGACGACAGGCCGAGATTATATGTTTGTCTTTTCTTAACATTTTCTTCCTTGTATAATCCATTATCAAGCCTCTAGCATAGGCCTTCATTGTGTCCCAAAGATTTTGCATCCATGTATCTTCTTTCCTGTTCTCCTTAAAAAAGAAAGCCAATTCTCTCTCCATTTTCTGTACAAAGTCCTTTTCTTTTAATATTATATTATTTAAAGTTCATCTAAGTCTTCTCCTTTGTCCTTTCCATTTCACTGTCATTGGATTATGATCTGCCCAAGTACTTGTTTCTATCTTAATTTGTTCTATGTTCAAAGTCAATTCCATTGTTGTCCATATCATATCTAATCTAGACCAAGATGAATGTCTGTCAGAATAAAAAGTATATTGTCTGTTTTTTACATTTCTATCTCTCCATGCATCTTTTCCTCAGTCATCTTAAAAAAATATTTTGGTAGTATCTTTCTACTATGTCTTGTTGTTTTATGTGTTTTATAGTCCAAATTTCCATCCAGTATTCCATTAAAATCTCCCATCATACATATGTTATCATATTCCAGTGCAATTATTTTCATGTGCAATTTTCTGTAGAAGTCACTTTGATTATTATTTGGGGCATATATCGCTACTAGAAGAACTTTCATATTGTTATCTATTATTTCCACCATCAGGATTCTTCCTTTGTCATCTGCCTGCATATATATATATATATATATATATATATATATTTGATTTATATGCCGCCCTTCTCCAAAGACTCAGGGTGGTTTACAATGTGTTAAGCAATAGCCTTCATACTTTTGTATTATTTATACAAAGTCAGTTTATTGCCCCCATAATCTGGGTCCTCATTTTACCTACCTTAGAAAGGATGGAAGGCTGAGTCAACCTTGAGCCTGGTGGGATTTGAACTTGCAGTAATTGCAGGCAGCAGATGTAAGTGGATGTTAATAACTGCCTTAGTTCACTGAGCCACCAGAGCTCTTTTGCTCTATTTGCTCCACTGGTATTACATTTCTAATATATAAGAGAACTCCTCATTTTTTACATTGTGGCACTGATGTAATTTTTTTTCCTAATTTTGAATGTACCAATAACTGTTCATGTTGCTTTTTAATATGTACTTCTTGAAGGCAAATTATATCAAATTTTAATTTATCTAATTTGTGAAATACCTTTCTTCTTTAAACAACTGAATTAAGTCCATTTATGTTTATTGAAATCAATTTTCTCTCTTCCATATTCATACTTTATATGCAGGCTTTACTGCTCTAGTTGATCTTAATTCATGCTGTTCTTTGTGCTCCACAATCCCTGCTACTGAACCTTCAGCTTTTTCAAACATTGCTAGTTCCTCTTCTTGAAAATCTACTGGTACTATTGTAGTTTGGAATTCCATTTCCCTTCCCTTCTCTTTAAAGAATTCTGCATAAAATGCTTTCACTTTGTCTATTGTATCAATTCTGTATCTTTGGAGTTGCCACATTAACACTAATCCTTCTGGTATCAGCCATCTGTAGTTCACACCTTTTTGAAGTAATATTTTAATCAAAAATTAGTATTCTCTTCTCATCTCCTTCACTTTTCTTGGTATTTGCTTCAGGACCACAATTTCTTTCTCCTTATACTTCATGCTTTTTCTCTGGCAATCTGCAGTATTTGTGCTTTAATTGATTTCTTAGTACACCTTATATGCACTTCTTGTGGTAACTTATTACGCATTGCATACCTAGTATAAACTTGATATATCTCATCCACGTCATCCATCATCTTCTTCTTGGTAATTTCTAGTGCTTCTGCCAAAATTCCTATCATTATTTCTGCCAGATTTTCTCCTTTCTCTTCTACATTTTGAAATCTGAGATAAAATTCTGATCTGTCCATCTCCCATCCAATTAATCCACTCCTGTCACGTTCAACTTCTCCCAATTTATTGTCTATATCTTTAATTTTTTTCTCCTTCTGCTCCTCATTTTTCTCAATTTTTTGCAGTCTCTCTTCATATTCCAACATCATTTGTTGTATACTCGCCATTTTTTCATCTGTCCTTAGTTGTTGTTGTTCAATCTTCTGGACTAGTTGAAGAATCACCTGTAGTGTTGTATCTTTCTCTCTTTCTTTTTCTTTTTCCTTCTCTTGCTGAAGCATCATCTGAATAGAGCTCTGTCCTCCAGATGGCAATGAGGAGGGCGTAGTTGAGGAGGATCCAACTGCCGTTACCTTTCTACTCATTCTGTCCAGTAGTCACCAATAGCCAAAACAAAGCAGAAAAAAGAAAAAAGGCAAGAAAAAGTAGAGTATAAAAAAAAGGAGGGAAAAAGGAAAAATAAACAACCCTAATCCACTTCAAAAAAGACTTAAATTAATCCCAATGTCAGTAAAAATAAGCTAGAAGAAAGCCAAACTAAAAGAAAAAAAAGAAAGGCCAAATAGCCAACCAAAGGAAAAAAAATAAAAATAAAAAATCAATCTTCAGGCACTTGTACTCCTTAATCCAACTGAACATGAACAAAGAAAAAAAATCCATTAAAGATATTTAAGCAGGAGAAGAGTACAGAGAGTTATCACTTAGCAGGAACAAAAAAATAATAATAATAAAGAAAGATTTCAATTTCTTCTGCAGTACTTCTGCCCAAACTTTAGCAGGTCTCTCTCATTCTGCCTCAGACTCCTACTTTTGATAGTTCCCCGAAGAACACCTGTGGAAACAATACAGATAGTTCCAACTTCCTCAGGTGTGCTTCTAACTATCTTATCTACAAGAAAGTTCAGAGTCCTTGAATTGTGGCAAGAATATGATACAATTGTTTCAACTTGCTACTTGAGTAAAAAAGAATAACAAAGTTTCCAGTCCAGCAGATGGCAGTATTACACACTCTCCTTCCCCCCCCCCAATATAATCCAAGGGTTCTTTGTCAGTAAAATGAAAAATTAAAACAATTTTCAAAAAAAGAAGGAAGAGAAAAAAAATTAAATCCCAAAAGAAAAATATTTTAAAGTAAAAGGTACAAAGGCTTAAAGATGTAAAACAGCCTCAATTCTGTCAATCATTTCCAATCCAGTCCCAGTCAAAAACAAAACAAAGATTTATAACTCCACCAATATAAATGGTTTAAAAATAAGAAATAACTCCAGCTTAATTTTGCCACTTAATTTCCTTTTATCACCAATTTGATTTCCACTTCCATCTCAGGATGTTCTTTTATATTGATTTAAATTGAAAGTTTCTCACTGCATCGACTCAATGTCCTTCTATTCTTCTTTTGGAGCTGTCCCAACTTCAGCAACTACAATGGCTGCCACCCCGCCGCTAGAAAAAGGGCTTCTCCTGGATCCACCACAAACTTTGCAGTGTCCCTGGGATTGTCAGGATGTGCCCTCCACTATCACAGTCAAAACAAGATTGTGAGGTCCAAAAGGGACCGTCTGGCAGTGGGGTTTTCAGCAGCGATCCTGGAGCTCAGGAATCCTCTGACTGTTCCGTTGCGACATCAGCTCCTCCCCCCTTCAGTTCGATCTTTTGTTCAGTAATTTCTTCCAACCATTCCCTTATTTTATGTCAATACTTTCTGGCTTTGGGGCAGGTCCACCACATGTGGTAGAAAGTTCCCTATTTATAATTACATCTCCAGCATTCGGGAGAACTGTTTGGAAACATTTTGGCCAATGTCATTGCGGGTAAATGCCAATGATAAAACATCTTGTAGAGGTTTTCCTTATAGGCTGCCAACATTATTAGTTTATAGTTTTTCTCCCATAATTTGTCCCAATAGTCTAATTGAATACTATATCCAAAATTTCTAGCCCAACTTATCATCATCTCCTTCACAGTTTCTTCTTCCATTTTGAATTTTAGGAAGAAGTTACAAGATTTGGTAATCATTTTTTCCCCTGTCCCTAGCAATATTTTATCCAATTCCAGTTGTTTTCCATAGATACCATACTGTTCTAAATCTTTTTTATATCTTGTCCTGATTTGGTGATAGAGCCACCAATCAATCTTTATTCCTTGATTCCTTAGTTCCTGGTCAGATTTTAATTTTCCTTGTTCATCCAATAATTCTGTATACCTCACCACCTTATTTAAATTTAATATGTTTGGATAAATCATTGCCTCCATTGTTGATAACCAAATTGGAATTTTCATGTAATGATTTTTCCTAATTTTTCCCCAAATGCTTATCAAGGCATCTCTTACTAAGTGTCTCTGGAAATATGCATGGGCTTTATTCTTCCCCTCCCAGATGAATGCGTGCCAGCCAAGTTGGAGATCATGGCCCTCTAATGTTAACACCCTTTTGTTGTTCAATTGAATCCAGTCTTTAAGCCACGTCACGGCTGCCGTGTGATAATACAGTTCCCAATCTGAGAGGCCAAAACCCCCCTTATTTCTCAAATTTTGCAAAAGTTTGAGTTTTATTCGGGCTTTTTTCCCCAACCAAATAAATTTTGTTATTATTTTATTTAATTGTTTGGAGGGAAAAATTCCCTAGTTTTATTGGTACCATTTGGAAGAGATACAAAAATTTAGGTAATATATTCATTTTTATTGTAGCAGTTCTGCCAATTAATATTTGTAATTTTGCCCAGTTATCCAAATCTTTTTGTACTTGTAGTAATTTGTTGTAATTGTCCCCTTTTATCGAAGAACATTTCTCCATTAACCAAATTCCCAGGTATTCTTAGCAGTTTGGATCCCCAATTTCTGTTCAAGTTCCTCATTTTGCCTGTTAGTAAGATTCTTAGTTAATATTTTAGTTTTTTCTTTCTTTATTTTAAGCCCTGCTACCTTGCCAAATTCTTCAATTTCCTGTAATAATATGATTCCCGTCTCTAGAGGATCTTCTATGATAAAGGCCAAATCGTCTGCGAATGCTTGAACTTTGTATTCTTCCCTTTTAATTCTCAATCCTTTATTTCCTGCTTTTGCCTAATTTGTATCAATAATATTTCCAATGATAAAATAAATAGAAGGGGGGGATAGGGGACATCCCTATTTCACCCCTTTAAATATACTAAAATCCTCTATTGTTTCCCCATTTAATATTATTTTTGCTGATTGGTTGGAGTAAATCACTCAAATCATTCCCGTAAATTTCCCCCCAAAATTCATAATATTCAATTGATTAGTAAGAAAATTCCAATTTAGTTTATCAAAGGCTTTTTGAGCATCTACGAATATCAGTGCTGCTTGCTTTTCTGGATGATCCTCATAATATTCCAATGTATTCATTATAATCCGTGTGTTATTTCTTAGGTGTCTGTTGGGTTCATTCCCATTTTGGTCAGAATGAATGATTTCATTTAATATTTTTTGACTCTTTCACCCATTATTGTAACAAATATTTTATAATCGGCATTTAACAGTGAGATTGGCATTTAGTTTTTAATTTGCTGTTTATCCGTGTTGTCTTTTGGAATGAGTGTTTTAAGTGCCTCTGTCCATGACTTTGGTAATTTCACATGTTCTAATGTTTCGTTATATACATCCAGTAATAGTATCTCCAATGGCTCTTAAATTTCTTTATAAAACTCTGCAGGAATTCTGTCTGGTCCTGGAGTTTTGTTGTTTTTTTGTTTTTGAATTGCCGCCTTCATTTCTGCCATAGTGATTTTATCATTTAACATTTCCTTTGCTACATCTGGTAATATGGGGAGGCTCCTCTCATTTGAATACTGTTTAATATCTTCTTCTATCTTCTCCTGACTATACAAAGTTTTAAAGAATTTTAGGCAATACTCTTTTTCTCTTCCATCTGATAATGCATATTCCCCTCTTCATCCTGTAATTGCTGTATTAATTTTTTCCCCTTCTCCTTCTTCAATTTGTAGGCCAGCCATCTCCCTGGTTTGTTAATGTGTTCAAAGAAATTCTGTCTTGTCGATCTACATTTTTGGGCCATTTCTTCTTGTGAGATTAAATTGATTTTGTGCTTAATCATTTCTTTTTCTCTAGTTTTCTCATTTGGGGATTCTTGCATCCTAAATTCCAATTCTTCAAGTTTCACCTGTAGCTCTAATTGTTGTTTCTTTTTTTCTTTGTTCCTTCGTGCCACATATGCTATTGTTAAGCCCCTAATAGAAGCTTTAGTTGTAAATTTTGTAGGGTTGTATGTTCATTTAAATTTTCCATCAAAAAGAAGTTAGGTCTTTTTCTATCCCTTGGACATTTTTTTTCTTTTAAAACCCTCTGATTCATGGTCCATCTCCCTCTCTTTTTTGTTCTTCCCTTCCATTTCGCTATTAGAGGATTATGGTCTGCCCATGTATTTGATATTATTTCTACCCCCACTATATTTTTACCCAATTCCAAATCCATCCACACCATATCTATCCTGGACCATGAATTATGCAGATTGGAAAAGAAAGAATACTGACTTTTCTGTGGATTTAGTTCTCTCCAGATATCCTTTAAATCGGGGGTCCTCAACCTTTCGGGCCTCAGGGACCACTAAATTCATACTTTTAAATACCACGGACCACTAATATGATCTGCCTAATGACCAGTTGGGTGGCTGTGGCTAGTTGGTCATGTGACTGGGTGGGCATGGCCAACTCAATGGTCAACTCGATGTCACTCACATTGAGGGGTGCCTTGTTGGCCTCTACTCACCTGTCCCCTGCCAGTCACTCCTTACCTCCCCACCCGGGCTCCTTAGGGCCCCAAAAGGAAGCAGTTGTTGGGAGCTAAACAGCCACCACGAGAAAGAGTTGGCAAAATAGCTGGCTTAGTTCAAATTGAATCTGACCAAGAAGAAGGCTCAACAGAAGCACCTCACTGAGGACTACGAGCATAGGCTTTCCAAGCAGAGGGAAGACCTGCAGGAGTGCAAAGCCAGGTACTGGCATCTGGAGGCTCAGTAGGTTGAGATGGTCAGTCAGTTCCAAGCCATGATGCAGTCCCACTGGAACAAGGCCCTCTGGCTCTTCGCTATCAGCACAACTTCCCTCCAGCCTTTGCCCAAAGCCCTGCACCAGAAGGCTGAAGCAGACCCCAAGTTGGAATTTCTGCCCCCTTCCAACCCACACAAAAAGACCCCGAAGGGGGAAACTCTCTGCAGCAACACAAATGTTCATTGCATGTATCTGGCCCAGGGGCCATAGTTTGAGAACCCCTAATTTAGTGCAATATAAAAAAATGCAAATAATTTTTCTGCGGACCACCAAAATTTTCTCATGGACCACCAGCAGTCCATGGATCACTAGTTGGTGTCCACTGCTTTAAATTCAGTTCTTGCATCATTTCGAAGAAGGTATTTGGCAATGTTTTCCTCTTCTTATTTTTTCCCCCAGTTGTATAGTCTTTTTTGGGATCCACTACCGCATTGAAATCTCCTAATAAACATACATTCTCCAGTTCTAATTCTACTATTTTCTTATGCAATTTATGATAATACTCCCTCTGATTAGTGTTTGGTGCATAAATAACTGCCAATAATGTTCGTTTTTGCCTTATTGTTATTTCAATTAGTAGTGTTCTCCCTTTTTCATCTGCGTAAATCTGTTTCAGTTTTAGCCATTCTTTTATGTATACTGCAATCCCCCTCTTCTTTTTCTGTGCCAGACCCAAATAAAGTTTCCCTATTTTAGGAGATTTTAGGATGCCACCTTGGTGTTTTTTGATATGTACTTCTTGTAGACATGTGATATCCATGTTTCGTTTTTGGAGTTTAGAGAATACTTGTTTTCCTTTAACCGGAGAGTTCAGTCCATTTATATTGATAGATATTAACTTAATTTCTTCCATATTATTGTTTTTTGGTAGTCCTCGTTCCTCTCCTCAATCTTATCTCCCATTGCATCCTCATTCTTGCCCCCTCTCTTTCCTGATGTTCTCTTTCCATCCTCTCTCTCGCATCTTGATCCAACTCCTTTTCTTCCAATTGTTGTTCTACCTGGCTTTTACCATCTGTCTCTTCTCCACTATCCTGTTCCTCATCTGTTGCTATATTGTGCTCGTAAAACTCTTGGGCTTTGTCCAGTGTATCTATTCTGATTTTTTTTATCATGCCAAGATATCAGCATACCCTCAGGGATGAGCCACCAAAACATTATCTTATACTTAACAAGTTGTGAATTGAGAAAGTGGTAGTTCTGTCTTTGTTCTCTAATTCTTCTGGGTACCTGCTTGAGAGTTATAATTTCTCTCCCCTTATAAGTCAATGGAACATCGTGTGTCCTTCTATAGATTTCATCCCTGATTGGGTTTTTTTGCAAACCTCACGTGTACTTCCCATGGTAATTTATGACGTTGGACATAATTGGTATGGACTCTGTAGATTTCATCAATGCCATTTTGTATTTCACGTTTATTCATCTAGAACATGTCAGCCAGCATTTCTGTCATGAGGCTCACTAGATCTTCCTCTTTATTCTCTGCTATGTTTTGAAATCACAGATTAAAAAGATGATTTTTCCAATTCTAGATGTATTATTGCCTCCTCCAGGTCTCTATTAGCTGCCATCAATCTTTCTTCCATTGCTTCCAGTTTCTTTTCCATTTGCTCTGTTCTTACCTCCACTGTCTTTATTCTCTGTTCATTTTTAGCAATTGTCTGCTGTATTTTCCTCATTTTGTCATCCAATTTCCACATATCTTCCTTCACTTTTTCCCATATCACTCTTCATTTCCTCATGGTTCTTAGCTATTGATTCTCAGTCAATCTATTGATGTTTTCAGCAGCACTTCTTGGATCATATTCAACGTCAACTACATTTTCTGTAGACTCAGTGAGGATCCTGCTTTCTCACCACCCAGCATGTCTCCTATTGATCTCTGTCCTGATGGGGAGGCTGTTATTGGCGTGGTTTTCTTTGCAGTTTTTGTGATTGTCATTGTGCTTGCCATAGTTAAACCTTTAAAAAACTTCTTCCACAGTACCATAAATAGCCTAGTCTTTATTTTCTCAGGAGTCCTTTTCTCTTGTAGAAATTTTTCCTTCTCTAAACCCTCATCGTAGGTCCATTATTATTATTTTTTAAATGAATGTAATACTCTATATTATCTTGTGTTAGACCTATATAAGTTACTCCTTAGTATAGTACAAATATAATCTAAAATTAATAGTTAATTAAATAGTTAATATTATAATCCAACAGTTCTAATTACCACTAAGAGTATCAATTCTAATCTAAATACATTTACAGATGCACAGTCATATAGGTTATATTAAGTATCATATTTTAAATATGCATAGATAGATAGATAGATAAAGTATATATAAAATATTAACTATATAAAGCTGAAACCTCTATACAAAGATCACAAAAATATTACCTTTTAATCTATTTAAAAATTTATCTATTTATAAATATAGCCAATATATAAATATGTATATATGTATATGTAGTTATACAATCAATATAGTAAGTAGATTAAATAATAGCTATATTAAATATTCACAGTTAATTATGGGTGTATCCAATCCAAAGTCCTTCACAATTTTCACCAAAGTTCTTTACTCCTAATTCTCACTATTTCATCTGCAACTTCTTCATTCTCTGAATCCAAGATGTCAGCTTCCCTCTATTTTGCACAGTCACTGTCACTTCTCTTCACTCCCAGAGCATTAGCATCACCGTCTCTATCAGAAGTTCTTTTTTTGGGGTAAATATTCCTTTCCTGAACTGCTCACCACAATAATCCATTTCTCCAAATAGCAAATCCATCTCAATATTCAGTCTAAGTATGCAATTTTCCAGCACAGCACCTGTTCAAATCATCAATTGCACCTTCTTCTCCTTCTGCCATGTGTACTAATTCTGTCTTCTCAAAATTTCGCTCCCACCGCTAAGGTGCCACTTTTCCCACCATAGAGACTCACTTGTCTATCAGCTTGTAGGTTTCATCAGCTTAGAGAAGCAACCTGGTATCTCACTCTGCCTTGTCATTCTCCACCGGTATTCCTCACTGTTTCTCACTCTTTGCTTCCTCCACCATTTGATCAGGCCGTCACGTCTCTGGACCCAACCATAACAGCTGGTCTCTTTCGTGCCAGATTCAAGAGGTTCCTCCTGCTGCATCAGGGGATCGCTCTTCTCCCTGTCACCCCCAGAGTATCCCCTCTATGGCGTTGACCCCTCCAGGGTCTAGATTCACATCTACCGGCCTCCAGATGCGAAAATTCAGCCAGAAAGAATGGAGCCCCATTCTCCTGAACTGCACCACCATGACATCCCCCCTGATGTCCTCCCAACCCTCTTTTAATGACTCCATCCATTTAGTTAGAGCAGGGGTCTGCAACCTTAAATACTCAAAGAGCCATTTGGACCCATTTCCCACAGAAAACAAAACACAGGGAGCCACAAAACCTGGGTGGGCATGGCTAACTCGATGTCACTCACTCCCACCCAGTTACATGACACCCCCCCAGCCACACCTACCCGGGTTTTGTGGCTTCCTGTGTTTTCTTTTCTATGGGAAACAGGTATCTCTCTCTCTCTCTCTCCCATCTCTCCCTCTCTGCCTCCCTCTCTCCCTCTGATCTCTCTGTCTCTCCCTCTCTCTTTCTCTCCCTCCCACTCTTCCGTCTCTCTTTTTCTCTCTTTCTCCCTCTCTCCCTCTCCCTCCCTCCCTCTCATCTCTCTTTCTCTCTCTCATCTCTCATCTCTCCCTCTCTTTCTCTCTCTCTCTGACTCTTTCTTTCTGTCTCTTTCTTTCTGTTTCTTTCTTTCTGTTTCTTTCTTTCTTTCTTTTCCTTTCTCTCTCTCTTTTTCTTTCTCTCTTCCCCTCCCTCCCTCTCCCCCACCCCTACTTCCCAACCCACAACCCAGGGAATAACTGTAAGGAAATTCGGCCACATTCTCTCTGTCTCTGGAAAGATACAAAAATAAACCTTGCATTGTAAAAGGAGTGACTGTCAGGCTATTACATCACAGTACCACGAGGTTTCTGCCTTAGATCACCGCACACACTTCAGAGAAACATAATCCCAAGCAACAGCACACTCACAAAGGCATGCATGCACATCCTGCAACTCATTCCAAAGTGGCCGGAAAATATAGTCCCTGGGTACCCCCGATTGCTTGGCAGGCAAAGTGTGGGATGGCATTCCCACTCACCCCACCCCCATAACCAAGGCAGTGTCCACTGAATCCTTGCAAAACTGGGCAAAGGCAGAGAGAGGTGAGCAGACAGAGCCGAATTGAGCCGAATCTGTCTCTCTCTCTCTGCCTGGCTGCAACAGGAAACAGCGGGTGGCTACTTCCAGCTTCAGTTGATGCTGGATGCGTGACCTGCTCTCTGCCCCAAGAGAGAGAGTTGCCAGGGGCAACTTATTGTTCCTGAGAGCGTCCCACTGGTCTTCTATCTGCGCCACCTCTCTACTTCACCGATCTCCTTCTCCTTCCTTGCCGGCTTGCCGGAAATCTGTGCTGTTCCGATCCACTCTCTTACTTTCAGTCACCGCTTGTTCACTTTCCACAAGTCCTTCCACCCGACACAGCCGGCTCCACTTCTCCGATGTCAATCTCCGCAGTGTTCAGGAAAAAAAGCATAAGTCCTCACCTATCACAGCCTCAGGTTCGCCATTATATGACAGACACACATGTGCTGGTTTGACAGAGGTATCCGGTCGAACGATGAGTGCTTGCACTTCGCTTCTCCGCTCGCCGGATTCCCTCTATTTTCTGCGAAGCTCTCCAGGCTCCATGCCCCGAAGGTATCCCCAAAGCACGGTGATAAATTATGTTGGAGAGTAGCGATCACTCTCACAACGCCAAGTCACCACGAATTGCCAACCGGAAGTCGTATTGGCCATATCTTATCTTATACAATTTTTCAAGTTCAAATACATTTTACTCAATTACAATTTTTGCCAAAATCCTCTCCCTATTTTTTCTTTAATTCATATCTCAATATTTCTATGCTTATTTGTATAAACATCTTCATTTGCTCTCAAATTCTAATTTCCCTACTTATTCACATTTATTCTCTTTTATTTATTAACAATTCCTTCTTTATCTTAATATTTATATGTATGTTCGGGGTTGCCTTTCTTCCATTTCCTCTTTTTTGTTATACAGCAATCTTTCTTCTCATTCTCTTCCATCTCCCTTCCTTCCTTCCTTCTTACTTTCTTTCCCTCCTCTCCTACTCCTTACTACTTCCCCTTCTTTCTCCTTCTTCTCCTTTCTTCCTCCCTAACTCTCTCCTACTCTAATTTCCCCTCTCTTCCTTCCTCCCCTCTCTTCTATCCCTCTCTCTCCTTCCTCTTCTCTTCCATCTCTCTACTCCTTTTTTATCTTTCTCTATTGCTGTATACATTTTCAATTTAATATTTTCCACTATGGTGCCCAGGCAACCCCGACCTTTCTTTCATTTATTAAATATATTTCTCAAAATTCCTCTTATCTTTTTAATTATTAACAATGTTTATAAATCACATCTTAATCATTTCTAATTTCCCTGATCTAATTAGTTCTTAATGTAATCTTAATTCACCTTCTTTTCCCTTTTTTGATTACATTTCAAATATAAAATTAAAAATGTTACTATTATTACAATTCCCCCAATTGAATGTATCCATATTACAACTTATCATTTTATAAACCTCCAACACTGCAATTAAGAATATGACAATTCTTGCAATTTCTCTAATTTTCAATATAGCATATTTAAAACATAAAACATAAGTCTTATTTCATTTACTTCATACATCATGTCATTTTAAGTCACTTAATTGGTATCACTATTTTATCTTTTTTCTAACATTCAACTTATCTGTTAAATCTTACATTTCTAAATGTATTCTCTCTTTCATTTCTTTCTCCCTTTCTCCTCTTCTATTTTTTCTTTTTCTTTTTCCTCCCTCTTCCTTTCTTTTGTGTTTTAAGATTCTGAGCTCTCCTATTCTGACCTATATTTCCCATTATTTCTCCTCTCTCTTTCCTTTTTCTTATATTTCCATTGTTAATCCCAGTAGATTTGTTTTATATTTTAAAGTCATAAAATCTTTTGTTTTGACTTCTGGTGCTGCCGCGGACCATCGCTGACGGTCTTTTGAAGACCGCCAGCCCTGTCGCCTGTCAAAGAGCTGTTTCGGAGGTTGGAAACGGCTAAAAATACTCTGAATCTTGAAGACTTCGTGAGGAGAGCCGGTGGCTGCAGGTAGAGTCCCCTGTGAGACCCCCAGAAAGTTTCTTTCGTTTCTGTGGAGTAAACAGGGTGGGACTCCCTATCCAAGCCGCTGAAGCTCCGGATGACCAGGAAACTCTGCAAAACTGCAGAGCAAGATAGAGCGGCAGCATTACTACCACCAAACAAAAATAAAGGAGAATTGGGACTTCCCATTAAACAGCAAGTATTAAAGTTTCGTGAAATATTTGGAAGACTAAAGGAACTTGGAACTGAGAAAGGGGGAAAGAGGAAAAAAAATGGTGCTTGCTTTCAGCAGAGAGCAACTGAAAGCGAAAGTAATCTGATTAGTGTATCCGGTTACACTTTAAAGTAACAAATCCGGCTGGAAGAGGGAGAAAAGTAACAAAAAAATAAAATAAAAATAGTAACTGATTGTTGTAGACCTGATTGAATCTGGAGAATTTTTTGGGAAAAGTTGTTAGAATTTGTGGAAAAGGAAGATCTTTAAGAGGCAAAATGGCAACAAAGCAAGCAGGGGGGGATTCCCCCACACATAAGCAGAAGCAGCCTCAAGCTGCGCAGCTGCAAATTCAGACAAAGGAAGAAGGCTATCATGACCTTATTATTAAAGAAATCAAAAGATCAGAACAGGAGGTCAAAGGAATTATTCAAGAAAAATATGAAGCAGTTAATAAAGATATTCAAACAGTTGTTAAAGGCCTGTCTGAGGTAGTGTTGCAGATTGATAAAAAAAGTGGATAATCTTGCCTCAGAGGTGGAGACTAAATTTAACGTATCTGATTCAAGAATTGCTGAAGTTGAAGAAATAACACAAAAAATGGAAAATGAGATCACTATGATGCAATTTCGATTAATGGAATTTGCTATTAGACTCAGAGGAGTAAGAGAGAACAGCAGGGAAGATCTTAGAAAAATCTGTGCTGATGCTTTAGCGGTTTTGTTGAAGGTAGAACCTGGTGAGGTCCTCTGCAAGATTGACAAGGTGTACAGAGTTAACTCTCGTGTGGCAGTACAAAGGCAACTGCCTAGAGATGTGGTGATATATTTTACAGATAGGAGAATAAGAAATGATATTTTGCAAAGTTCATTTGTCACTGCTGTTCAAATTGATGGAGTTGAGATTGGAGTTTTCAAAGAATTACCTCCCAAAATGTTAAGAGACAGAAAGGATTTTGGATTTTTGGTGGCAGAATTGAAAAACAGAATATACAATTCAGATGGGATGCTCCAACAGGTGTAATATTGAGGATGCGAGGAGTTAGATACCGTCTTAATACCATTGCAAAAGCAGAAGAATTTTATTATAATGTTTTGAAAGCGGGCTCTCCTCCTCCACATACATCTTCACCAATAGATAAGGATGCGCAATTACAAGCTGAGTATGAACAAGAAACTGAAGCACAAATAAGGCAGTCTCAAAAGGAGGAAAGAGAGGCACAGGGAGCTGTTGGTGGTGTTGTGGTTGAACCTTTTGCACCACTTGAAATTTCTCCTTTGTAAGAAACATCTAAAACTATTACAGAAGAGGCGTTGGATCTTGAATTGAGAACATCTAAATTGGAAGAGCAACGCATAACTAGAGCGATGTCTAAACAGATGAAGGAAGTACAGCAGCAGGAACAGTACAAACCACAATGAGAAAAGAGAGCTAAAGAAAAGCAGCAAGCTGAAGTCATGGGAGGAGCTAAACCAAAGATTACTTCTGTGGAAAAGAATCTTCAGCAATTGCTCTCAAAACTTCAGACAGGATCAAATGGCACTTAAAGTTTTGTCTTGGAATGTAAATGGACTGAACTCTCCACAAAAAAGAAGGAAGGTATTTTATTATTTGAAGCAATTTCATAATGACATTATTTGCTTGCAAGAAACTCATATAAAATTGCAAGATCAGAAATATTTGTTAAATTCAAGACTGGGAATGCAATTTGTTGCCTCAAATTCGGAAAAGAAGAATGGTGTGGTGATTTATATAAATAAAAGACTTTTAGCTAAAATTATAGAAACAGATGAATATGGAAGATATATTGCAATTGAACTTATTACAGATAATGGCCCAACTTTGCTGGTTGGAATATATGCTCCAAACCAGCAACAGGAAAATTTTTATAAGATGCTTCATTTAAAAATTTTGGAATGGAACTGTACATCTATTATAATAATGGGGGACTGGAATGGAGTAATTCAACCTAAAAGTGATAAAAAAAAAGTATGGCCAAATTAGGGATTAAGTTACCACAAGCCTTTTTTGAAATGCAAGAGGATCTGGAATTGAAAGATATTTGGAGAGTTCACAACCCAAATGAATTGGATTTTACTTTTTACTCGGACAGGCATAAATCCTTTTCCAGGATAGATTTCTTTTTGTTAACTACTGATTTACTTCCCAAAGTAAAGAAGACAAAGATATTTCCTAGGACTTTGACTGACCATAGTCCGGTCTGGATGGAAATTGAGATGGCTAAAAGAGAAAAAAGATCCTGGAGATTAAATGAGAATCTATTTAGATATGAAAAAAACATAATTGAACTTAAAAAACATTTAAAGGAGTTCTTTAAACTGAATTTGAATAAAGGTATCCCTATTGAAATAGTCTGGGATGCAGGCAAAGCATATATGCGGGGAGTATTGATTCAAATGAACTCTAAACATAGACAGAATCAACAGAAAAAGAGACTACAGTTGGAAAATGAGATAAAGAAGAAAGAACAACAATTGATACAAAAACCAGCAGATGGACAATTGCAAACAGCTATAAAACTTCTGAAGGATCAATTTCAAATGCTTATAGCAGATCAAACAGCAACCAATTTACAATTTGCAAAACATAATACTTTTACTAATGCTAATAAACCGGGCAGATGTTTGGCTTATACCTTGAGGAAACAAGTAACTACACGAATTATCGATAGTACTGAGTGTGCTGGTAAAGAAGTTTATCAACAAGAATTAATTAAAAAGGCCTTTTTGGACTATTATACCAACTTATATGCTAAAGATAATATACAGAATAGTTTTATAGATAAATATCTAGAAGAAAAGAGAATCTCAAAGGTTTCATCAGTTCAAAAGGAAAATTTGGAGCAATTGATAACAGTTGAGGAGATTAGTTTTGCCATAAAACAATTGAAAACAGCTAAAGCTTCAGGGACGGATGGCCTAAGCGCAGTTTATTACAAAACTTTACAAGAGGAAATGATTGAGCATCTTAAAGACTTATTTTGTAATATACAACTAGGAGGTAAGATACCTTCCTCGTGGAAAACAGCCTTTGTCTCATTGATACCAAAAGAAGAATCAGGTCCTAAGAAACCAGAAAATTACAGACCAATATCTCTTTTAAATACAGATTATAAAATTTTTGCAAAAGTATTGGCCAACAGATTGATGCCAGTTATTCAAAAGGTAATTCATCATGATCAAGCGGGATTTATTGAAGGCAGATATATGAAGGAGAATGTCAGGCAAATTATAGATTTATTGGACTATCTAGATAAGAATAAACAGATCTCTGCAGCGCTGGTTTTTTTGGATGCAGAAAAAGCCTTTGATCGAGTGAATTGGAACTTTATAATTAAGACTTTGGAAAAAATGGATTTGGGGGAGCAGTTTATACAAGCGATTGGAGCAATTTACCATGAGCAATCTGCACAACTTATTATTAATGGATGTTTAACATCAAATTTTAATATACAAAAAGGTACAAGACAAGGCTGCCCACTATCCCCATTATTATTTATTTTAACTCTAGAAGTCTTACTGAATGCAGTACAGGACTCGAAATCTTTGAAAGGAATAGTTATAAGGCAAGAGGACTATAGAACTAGGGCATTTGCAGATGATCTGGTTGTTACCCTATCACAGCCGATGAAATCAATAATCCAGATGAAGGATATTATAGAAGATTATGGCATGGTATCTGGTTTTAGATTGAATCAGAAAAAAACTAAAATGATTGTCAAAAATTTGACAGAGAGCAAAAAAATGGAACTGGAAAGAGTGGTTTCGAAATTGTTTCAAAGGTCAAATATTTAGGAGTACAAATCGCAGACTCAAATATAAAACTGTTTCAAAATAATTATGAGGTTCTGTGGCAAAAGATACAAAAAGATATGCAAACTTGGAAGAAACTGCAGCTATCTTTACTTGGAAGAATATCAGCAGTAAAAATGAATGTTTTACCTAGATTTATTTTCTTATTTCAAATGATACCGGTGCTTAAGTCAGACAAACCATTGCAAGAATGGCAAAAAGGAGTTATTAAATTTGTTTGGAATGAAAAAAAGCCAAGAGTGAAACTGAAAATAATGCAAGATACTTGGGAGAGGGGTGGTCTTCGACTTCCAAACCTTCGATTATATTATGAAGCAGCTGCATTGATACAAATAAGTGATTGGTTTGGAAAAACCAAGACTGAATTGTTGAACATAGAAAGTCATGACCTTGTTTGGGGATGGCATGCATATCTATTTTATGATAATAAAGTGGACAAAGTGTTTAATAGTCATCTACTTAGAAATGCCTTGATGAGAATCTGGAAGAAGCACCGAACCAAATGGGATTATAAGATTCCGTTATGGCTGGATCTTGCTGATACCATGTGGAATACAAATATTAAGTCACTCGGGGGTTTTTTATATAAAGAGTTACTTTATCCTGAAGGGGGCAGATGGCGGTTGAAGACTTTGGACATGCTGTTGGAAGAAGAGATTTCTTTGACTTGGTTGCAGTATAATCAATTACAGATGAAATGGAAAGAAGATCAACAAACTGGTTTAATGGAATATGAAGTAGAATTGGTTAGACAGATAAAAGAGATAGGTCCAATGCATATTAAGAGAGTTTATAATGTCTTGTTAGAAAGGGATTCAGAAAATGAGTTAGTTAAAGATTGTATGATCAAATGCGCACAGAATTTTTCTCAACCAGTTATGATGGAAACATGGGAAAAAATATGGGTTCAGAATGTTAAATTTACGCAGTCACAAAATCTGCGAGAAAATTTTTATAAAATGTTTTACAGATGGCATTTAGATCCCAAGAAATTGTCTTGTATGTACCCTAACGTTCAACCAAAATGTTGGAGATGTGAGTGTCTAGATGCTACATATTATCATATCTGGTGGACTTGTAGGAAAGTGAGAGCTTTTTGGATAAAAATTTGGTGGGTTATGCAAAATGTTTTGAAGAAAAAAATATAATTTTCTCCGCAATTATTTTTATTGGGTATAGTTAAAGATTTTGCATTGGGCGAAACAAAATTAATTTTGTATATGGTGACAGCAGCTAAGTTGTTGATTGCCCAATATTGGAAGAGTGATGCCTTACCGACTGTGGACCAATGGATTCAGAAGATGGCTGGATTTGCAGAAATGGCGAAGATTTCAGCCTTTTTAAAAGATCAGATGCATGAGAAGTATATACAGGAATGGAAAAAGTGGATTGAATATATACAGAATAAATATCAGACTAGAAAATATTATTTAGCTTTCAGCTGAGGGGAATTGATGATATGCTAGTAAATAGAGAAAAAGATGTGGAAGGGATGAATAACATATATATTGTTTGGAATTATTAGAATTGCAGATAGTGGAAGTCAAGGGGAAGGGGGGGAAGGGGTGGGGGGGAGGGTTAGGGTGGGATTGGTAGGGAACTATATTTTAGTAAATGTGATTTTTATAATGTTTGGGAAGGGGGGGGAAAGGGGGGGAAATTTGTATGTCTAAAACTTTTTCAATAATAAAAAAAAATCTTTTGTTTTGCCCTTTATTTCCCATTATTTTCCATCCCTTTTCCCTCTTTCTTGTACTTCCACTGTAAATCCCAGTGTGATCATTTAATCTTTTTATATTTTTTCTATTCCATCCTCTTTTCCTTCTTTGTTTCTTTCCCCTTTTTCTATATTCTCCATTATTAATCCCACTGTAGTCTTTAAGGTTCTCCCTTTTATTATTACAACCCATATCATTGTTTAATTTTCCATAGTCAGTCTCTTTGTCTTTGTTTTCTTCTTTGTTGTCAATCTCTCTTTCCTGTTTTTCATTGGTTATTTCCTTTTCAGTTTCCATGTATTCTGGCTCAGTATTTGATTCATCAAATTTCAGTTTTCCATGCAAGATTGTAATCATTTCCTTTATTTCCAAGCACATCATCTTCATCATTTCCTTAAGTTCCTGAGCCATTTTATTCTTTCTGGGTTGATATTATTCCAATTTAAAGCCACATTGTAATCCCAAGTCTAACCGCTTGTAGATGCACAAATCCTCCTTAGTTCTCACAGTTTATCATTTTGAAAGTTCAAGGTTTTATTTTTTTTTCTCACCACTTCAAATTTTTCCCTCAAAACAAAAAGTTTAGTGTCACACTCTTATTTCTCCTGAATATGTCTCTCTACAATCCACAATTCCACTCAGCTGGTTAAAAAGTGTCCATTTTGTATTATAATCCACTTTATTAATCTTTATGAATTCAAAAAAGAGAAAAAGAAAGTTTTCCCACCTCTTCTTTAACTTTTATATCCAACCAATCAGGTTATAATCTGATCCAAATCTGAAAAGTCCAAATTCCAACTTTACATTTTTATTCACATTCAATTTAAAATCTTTAGTCGGGCTCTCCTATAGAGCACTTGTTACTTCCGTATTTTCTCTCTATCTGTTGTCTCTCCCCCGTCGCTATTTAGCAGCTATTTCCACGCCGGGGTAATTCTAAAATTTTCCAAATTTTCTATTATTACCTGTGGGTTGACCAATCACTCACTCAGTACCAGTACTCTGTCCAAATCTTCACTCCTGCACAGCGCTTATTCCGGATGCTCTGGCTTCATGGCGATTCGCACTGATTGCCGCCCCCATTGCTGGATCGAAGAGTTTTTCTTGGGCTTTCCGAGGAACTTTCCTGTTCCTCTTTAGCTACTGAGCTGTCTCTCCTTCTTCACTGTCCCTACAGGACAGATCTGGTCTGAAGATCTCCTGGCGACGGTTTGTCTGGCTGGGTTTCACCAGGGTCATCGGAGCCTGGTGTTTTCCCAACCAGTCATACCGCGTTGCTTCTGAAAACTCCCTTTTTAAAAAACTTTTTTAAAGCATTTTTTACTACCTATTCGCCCGAACCGATAGTAAAAATATGCTTTAAAAAAGTTTTAAAAAAGAGTTGGCTATGCCCACCCAGTCATATGACCCCCACCACCAAACAAAGCTCACTAAGCCATGCCCACAGAACCTGTAGCAACAAATTTTTACATTTCACCACTGCTCTGAAGTGTGCTGGAGGAGCAGCTGGCTGTGTAGGTTGCAGGGTCAGCGCTGGCTGTGGGACTGGGGCTGGCATCCATTGGTAGTGCACCCACCCCTGGTTGGGGTTGAAGGCCCAACCAGGGGGATTTGGTTAGTGGGAAGCAGCCTGATGACTCACTGGTGAGGGGAGTGTTGGGTCTTGGCAGTTCCAATAGCTCTCCTCGAATTCCCAGGCTGGACTGGCCTAGCGGCCCTTGTTGCTCTGATTCCTGCAGGTGCTGTCATCCCGGTGGACTGGATCTGGAGAGGGAGGCTAAGATACGATCCACTTCGCGCCAAGCGAAATGAAGCTGACGCTCCACTCTGGATGGTCGCAGCTCCTGGGCCCAGAAAAGTGAATGTGGGTTGAGCCAGGGCCCAGCTGGGCTGGCCAGTGAGGGGAGGCTGTGCAATGCTACCCATGCTGAGCTGGTCAAACTCAGCATGGGTAGGTCAAAGAGCCTGAGTGGCGTAGGAGACTAATGCCTCCTCCTAAGGCAGCATTTAACATCCAGCTGCCTGCAATTACTGTGAGTTCAATTCTCACCAGACTCAAGGTCGACTCAGCCTTCCATCTTTTCTAAGGTGGGTAAAATGAGGACCCAGATTGTGGGAGCAATAAGCTGACTTTGTATAAAATATACAAAAGTATGAAGGCTATTGCTTAACACATTGTAAGCTGCCCTGAGTCTCCAGAGAAGGGCGGCATATAAATAATTTTTTTAAAAAAAAACTGCCCCAAGAGACCCACTAGTGACTGGCTCCATGATGGCAGCAGGAGACCCTGGAATCACTGGGCTCAGGAGGCCAGGTTTCTCTCCATTCGAATGCATGGGGATGCTCCACTCTGCTTGTTCTGATCAGAGATCCTTGCCATGTTGGTCCAAATTCCATCTCCTGAGGTGGTGCAGTTCCTGTGGCTTCATCCCAAAGGGAAGGATCCAGCTGAGCAACATGCCTGGGTGCTGGCTCTTTGGGTTAAGCACCCCACCAGCACTCAGCCTCTATGGCCTCCACCGCTGCCACCACAGATTCAGAAGGGGAGTAGATGGTCTTGATGGTGACCTCTGAACCAGTCCTGGTAGCTCCCTCCATGGTTGCCATCTTCTCCTCCATCTTCACTGAGTCTTTGTGCCACTTGGTATCTGGGTCAGTGCTCGGTGCTCAGGACCCCGGACAGCGCCCTGCTAAGTGGGGAGCTGGGTTGAGTTTTAAAGGAGATTTGCATTAATGTCAGGGTTCCAAGTAACACTCCCAACCAAGAAAGACTCTGAGGCAAGCAATTCCTCAAAGTTCCATTTTATTAGAGATGTTAAATTGGCATATCTGGGAAAACCCAAATCTGAAAGCCCCCGGGTTTTCCCCACCCAAAGGAAAGTCAAAGTCTCTTCCCCTGCAGCCACATGTCCATCACATGGTTCAATCAATCCACCGTCCCAACTGGAAATGTTTCCCAGTCACACCTCTCCAGGTGCAGGCTGAACGCCCTTGACTCCCAGAGAAAAGAATGTTGTTATGGCTATCTATCTCTACCCACTCCAATCAATCTCCCTCCCAGTTTCCCACAGCAGGCCTATGCACTAAATGTGGCAGCTCTGAAGATCCAAAAAGAAGATGGCCTCCAGGGCTGACACCCTTGTTGTTTCTGGCAGCGGCTCCTTATTGCCTATATTGAGGACATAGCATTCCCATTCTTAATATACTATTGAAAGAATCTGAGTGGAGAAGGAGAGAAATCCTAATCCAATAAGTTAAAAAGCTAGGTTAGGACTAAGGCTAAATTCCATTGATGCAGTGCATGATCTATGGTCATTCTTGTAATATAATTGTTTTCATTGTGTATCTTGTTTGCAGTTTTAACTCTGGACTTAGATTGTCCCATTAGTACATTTGAATATAAAATACCTGAATTAAAATACAGATGTTATATCTATACATGCAATGCATAAATACATGCAAAAAAGGAAGGAAGGAAGGAAGGAAGGAAGGAAGGAAGGAAGGAAGGAAGGA
>WNWU01013815.1:27295949-27306082 GCA_012654045.1 Ptyas mucosa | reverse complement strand
TATTTATTTATTTATTTATTTATTTATTTATTTATTTATTTATTTATTGTCATGCCACATCTTCATGGTGGGTGTCAGTTTGCTTCCCATACATAAAAGGCACCACAGACAGAATCAGCAAGATCCTCCACAAACACAACATCAAGACAGCATTCTGCACAAACCGAAAAATATCCACCATCCTAAGAAACCCCAAAGACAAATTGAGTTAGAAAATAAAGGAGTTTATGAAATCCAATGCACTGCCTGCCCCACCACATACATCGGACAAACCAATAGAAGAATAAGTGTACACATTGAAGAACACAAGAACTCAGTCAGAAAAGAGGAACCAACTTCTTCCTTGGTCCAACACCTTAAAGCCATAGGACATGAAATTGACTTTAAAAAGACCAGAACTATCGCCAAAACTGAACACTTTAACAACAGAATAATCAGAGAAGCCATCGAGATAGAAAAACGCCCACACAGCATGAATAAATGAGATGATACCTCCCGCCTACCAGCCATTTGGAAACCTGCCCTTATTGACAAATGAATCCCTAACACAAAGAATGACACCAGACTCACACTCACGAAAACCACACAGGATATCACCACCACACAGCCACGCAAAAAGCAAACTCCAACCCACACCGATGATGAGGCACGACCACAAACCAGAAGCCAAACCACAGCTGCATTATTAGCCACTTTAAACCCCTCCAATCCATACATGAAGCAAACTGACACCCACCATGAAGATGTGGCACAACCATGAACGCGAAGCCAAACAACAGCAACGCAGCTCACCAGCTCAAATACCCCTACAACTCAGACTAACCCGAGCACAACCAAGCCCCCACCCAAACAGAACACACCCCCAGCCAATCAGAGCATAGCCAAGCCCCCTACCAATCAGAACACACCTCTACCCAATCAGAACACAGCCAAGCTCCCACCCAATCAGTTCACACCCCCACTGGCAGTTAGAAGGAAGAAACAGCTGCGATCACACATTGCTCCTAGAAGCACGAAGCCGAAAACACCAGCCTGAAGATGACGAATGAGACTTCGTCGAAATGTCGCCAAGACACTTCTAATTTTACGTGGGAGAAAACCCGAATAACCAAAGAGATATGTGTGTGTGTGTGTGTGTGTGTGTGTGTGTGTGTGTATGCTTTTTCATTTCAATTTATTATATCTCCTCTTAAAACATTTTATTTCCAAATTTATTTAATATTATATCACTTTTTGTCCATATTCATTTTCTATCCAATGGTAAAATTGCCCCCATATGTTATAATACTTCTATTCTTCCTTCCCTTTAATTGCCAATGTTTATCTATTCATTTCTGCACATTCTAATATTTTCTTAATTACCTCTCCCTCTGTAGGGATTTTTTCCATTTTCCAATTTCGTGCAAATACAATTCTTGCTGCAGTTATTACATGAATAATCAGATGTACATTTTCTTTACTAAATTTCTTGGGTAAAATACCCAACAAAAGCAGCTCCGGTTTTAAATCGATATGTTGCTGAGTCATTTTCTCTAACCATACTCAAATTTTTGCCCAATAGTTTCTCACTTCTGCACATGTCCACCACATATGATAATACGATCCCGGTGTTTGGTGACATTTCCAACATTTAGTTGATTTATCTTTAAACATTTTAGCCATTTTGGGTGACAAATGCCATCTATAAAACATTTTATATAAATTCTCTTTATATGCTGTTGCCGTTGTCAACTTATAGTTCCTTTCCCATTTATCTAGCTCTATTGTATACCCAAAGTTTTTCACCCATGCTATCATTGTTTCTTTTACTTGTTCTTCTTCTAATTTGATACAACGTAAGTAGCTACTGTGTTTCTTTAAAAATAAGACCCTGTCTTATATTTTTTTGAACCCTGAAATAAGCGCTTGGTTTTATTGCCACGTGCTCAAAAGCCTGATTGGGCTTATTATCAGGGGAGATATTGTTATTGTTTTGGGGAAAACAGGGTATACAACTTTTTAAACATTCTCTCATCTGTTCCTGTGAGCATCTCATCCAATTCTCTCATCTCCAAGTAAAAACCATATGACAGATCCCTAAAAGTGATACTGCCAATCAGTTGGGAGAAGGGGGAGACTTGGATTCGATTTACTAGCATTGCCTGTGTCAACAGATATTTTACAACCTATATCCTGGTGCCAAAGAGCCCTGAGTTCCTCTTAACATGGAGAAATGTTTATGATAGCCATGTGGGTTGTTTCACTTTAAAGGATAACAGTGTGAATACATGTTTGTTTGGGTTCTCAGGGAAACTAGTAAAGAAAACATCTTCACACTTGTGTATTGGCTAAAATCTGCATTCTAACTTAAAGGGAGGGGTCTCTACTGCTTTAATCCTGCTTGTCTTGCCTAAGGGTATTCAGATCTTGCTTTAACATGGTTGCTATCACTTCTGCTTAATAAAAGGATTCTTTTGAATTACCATGTTTCAAGAGTCTTTACTTTCTTAAGTTGGAAGGAGAGGCAATCCTTTCAGAAAGCAAGATCTGCAAAATGGTCAACCCAGAGTAGCAATCTTCGCTCTACTAAGGGGACCTTGCAAACCATGTCTGAATGAAGCAGAGAACTGGGAGAAGCTGAATGCTGGGGGGAGTCATCAACTGCCACCCAGTTGGATGCCTGTTTTGTACACCCCATCAGAGAGGATGAGGTAACCCTGGAGAATCCTGAAAAACCCTGCTGGTCAATTGGCATTGGGAAGAAAGGTAGCTGGGATGAGAGAACCAGAGGACTCACCCTCAGCCATGGCAACTGAAAACCAGGGTGAAAATTGGAATTAGAAGCCCTTGCTGACAAGGGGGGACTAACCGAAACACCACTGAGGGAGGTTTGTCTGAAGAGGCATATAACCCAATTGGTGATGGAAACTTTGGAAAATCTCAACATCTGAGGGGAGCCAGGACAACAACCAAAGAGCACTGAAAGGGCAACAGTCACGGATGTTGCCACGGGAGGCACCCCCCTTCTGGAGCTTGCCTATTGAGCAGATGGTGCAGCAGTAGCGGGAGAAGACCCAGCAAACCCTCCCCCCCAAGAAGCATGCACACCTGCGCCCATTCCCAACTAGCCCCGAGCCCTGCAACTGGAAAGAGAGGCAATCCTTACACCATATAACTTAGCATCTTTTTCATATCTCGATTGTATTTGTAATTGTGTATACCAAGCATATCAATCCCTTGTTCTTCTAATTCTTGTTTCATTTTCAATTCCCCCTTTTCTGATAAGATAGCTTTATATCTAATAATATTTCTCATATTGATAATATTTGGATGTATTAATGCTTCCATTGTTGAAAGCCACATTGGTATTTTCAAGTAATGGTTTTCTCTAACTTTCTCCCATACTAATAATAAAGCATTTCTTACAAAATGTCTTTGAAAATAACTATGTATCTTATTATTCCCATACCATAAAAAAGATTGCCAACCCAGTTGTAAATCATGTCACTCCAATGTCAATAATCTTGTATTTCTTAGTACAATCCATTCTTTCATCCATGATAATGTTGCTGCTTGGTAATATAGTTCCCAGTTTGGTAGTCCAAACCCTCCTCTAAGTCTTGCATCTTGTAACATTTTTATGTTAATTCTCACTTTTTTCCCTTGCCATATAAATTTCATTATTTTATTAAGAGTTTCAAAATATTTTTTTTCTAATTTTATTGGTATTGTTTGAAACAAAACAACAATCTTGGTAATATATTCATCTTAATTATTGCTATTCTTCCCATTAATGATAATTGTAAATTCTTCCATTTCTCCAAATCTATCTCAATTTGTCTTTTCAATTTATAGTAATTATCTTCCTTAATTGTTATACATCTTGCTGTTAATTGAATTCCTAAATATCTTATCTTTTTAGTAATCTGAATATCTAATTTTTCCATTAATTCCCTTTTCTGCTTCTCTGTGATGTTTTTCACCAATATTTTTGTTTTATCTTTATTAATTTTCAACCCTGTAATGTTTTGTATAGCTCTGTGGGCAATCCATCTGAGCCTGGTGTTTTGCCATTCTTTTGTGTTTTAATCCCATCTGTTAATACCATCAACGTTATCCTTTCCTCTAATGCCTTTTTGTATTTTTCTGATATTTTGGGTAGTTCAGATTTTTCTAAGTATTGTTTTATCTTTTCTTCTGAGTTCGTCTCTTGTTTATAGAGTTTCTCATAATAGTTCTGTACTATTTTTTTCTTTTCCTCATTTCGATAACATATAGTTCCTTCCTTGTCTACTAGCTGATTAATTAACTTTTTCCTCTCTCCTTTTTCATTTTATATGCCAACCTTCCAAAGGTACAGACTGTTTTCCCAAAATAAAAAGAATGTGTTGGATTGATGGATGATGGACAATAGGTGGCCTGAATGTGGAAAAGAGAAGATTAACTATGCTGTTTTTCATGCGAAAACCTTACAGCTAGCTTTGCTTCTTCTATGCTTGTATTGATCTATCAGTAAAGTCATACTCTTGGTAAAATAATGTCCCAGGAGTTTCTTTTGCTGCATATGCCAATGGGACAGATGACAGCTAGGGAAAATCTTCCAATTTCTTTCCTCAAGAGGCCTTGCTCACACTTCCTAAAGATAACTTCATTTTACAGTATTGTGGCCAAACTGATAGTAGATAGTTATCAGCAATTGGAAGACAAATTTTACACTAGCATACCTTTCTGTTAGCTTGGATATGGGTGATTACTATTTAAAATGAGTGTGTGCCAAATGTGCACTTCACATGGAAAAAGGATGCTTAACAAGGTAAGTAGAACAGTGAGGGGGGAACAGCTGTGCAGCGCTGTTTAGATTCGCTAGAAAGCAGGATTTCCTGCTCTCCAGCAAATATAAATTGCGCGGCACACCTAATCATCGGAAATACTGGTTTGGACCAATCAGAGATTTTTTTTTACTACCGATTCGCCAAACCAGTAGCTTTTATCACTACCAGTTCGCCCAAACTGGTGCGAACCAGTAGGATTTCGCCACTGAATGGAAGGATCAATTAACCTTGAGCCAGTCAGGATTGAACTCCTGGCTGTGGGCAGAGTTAGCCTGCAATACTACATTCTAACCACTACTCCATCACAGCTCTTGACAGAGGGCTCTGATTTTACAATGACTGTAACCTTAGACAAAAAAAGTTGTCCTTTTTAGGAAAATGTGAAGAACATAGGGTTTAAATACAAATCTCTGTTTCCCTTGTACATTAATATAGTAGCACCATATTATATTAAGCACTAATATAATAAATCACTACCATAATTTACATGTTCCTTATAAACAAGGCTTGGGACGCTGCCACTGATATGGAAGTTTAACGTGAGATTTTGCTGTCCGAATTAATCTTATTTTGAATTTGCCTAAATTTAAAATAATAAAAGAAGAAATTTAATAAAAGAGATGAGAAACAAATATAATTGCCTGGACAATCAAGAAAACTCCATCCATCTCTTAATTTTTGTAGATCTACTACAATATAACTTCATGCACTTATATGTTATCCAATTTCCAGGCAAATATCAACATCCCAATGGGAGCACTTTTGCCTGGTGCTGGTCAACCTCCTAAAAGAAAAGAATCTACTGAACCCAAAGAGGTAAGAACAGTATGTACTTATCTGACTAGCACACCAAACATTAAATAAGTATTCTATTCACCAGTGAAATTTCATTATGTCATTCATTTCATTCATATCACTAGAAAAGATAAGTAAACAGTCAGTACAAACATAATCTTCTCACTCTAATGTAATTAGCTAATATATGTAAAGGACAGTAGTATTCTAGAGTGCTAATATATGAAAGCAATATAAAATCAGAATTAAAATGTTGGCAGCCTTGTTTCTGAAGTGTTTTTCTGTGCATCCTTCCTATCATATTCTAACTAGAGTATGACGTATATTGCAATTTCTGAAGCTATATAAAGATCTTGAGCTATCACTATCCTTCCCTTAGGGCTAAAAAAAACATTCGGATTTTGTGATATAATTGTACTCTAAAAAATATTATAGAGATTCCCAGTATGGAACAGAGTGATATTGCCTTGGGCGACACATCTAATAATTATTTCTTCCACCTCCCCACTCTTCCTCCTCACCTCCAAGCAGGACCTTCCTGTGTACATTTAAATATGTAGTTAATAGTATCTGGAAGGGGGAAATGCATTGGTTTTACTATAAAGCAGGATGAATGTAGACAGCAAAGACAGTTATTTACATTCCTGTGGTGCTCTTGTATTTAATCTTTTGTCCAATAACCACAGCCCATAAGGTTCTGCATAGAGGTGAATAAAGGGCTGCCACATAATGAGTAGAGTACTTAGTTTTCCTCCAAATTCAGTAGAAAAAACAGCCTGACCGTCAGAGGAATGAGGCTCTACCCACCCCTTGCCGAGTATAGAAAAGCAATTAACTGCTGTTTCTTCTGACAGTCCTCAATAAGATAGCATTTTTCACCTGAGGATTTTTGTGGATTTATTTGCAAGAATGTATGATGTCTTTGCTGACTTGATTAAATGTTGGATCTGCTGACTTCTTGAAAATGCTAGATTGTGTGCACAAACTTCTCATTGTCTGAGTTCTCACTGTCTTCTAACCCTAAGAAGATTAGGTTTCCTAGGATAGCCAAATGTCCCACCTTGACTAAACAAATTCCCCCCAAACTGGTATTCTCCAGATGTATTGAGATCATGATTCCAAAGCTCTAAGTCACCATTGTCAAATTTTGGCAGATGTGGTCCCAGCACATGAGGAGAATGCCAAGTTGTGGTAGATTGATATAAACAACAGAGACAGTATAATGAAAGTAAGACACAATTAAAATAACAGGAAATGTAATCATATCTTAAATATATCTTTATACATTTGCCTTAGAAATTTTTGGGGCTGCATTATGTTATTCACCACTTAGGACAAGGATGGGCAACTATGGCAACTTTATGACCTGTGAACTTCAACCATGCTGGCTGAGGAATTCTGGGAGTTCAATTCCACGGATCGTAAAGTTGCCATAGTTGCTCACCTCTAACATAGGCCCTTCCTGCAACTTAAATTAAAATCTGGACTAAGCATCACTATAATTTAGCATTTTCACAATACAGAAACTGTTCCTTAAATATGGCTTGCACTATCATGAAGTAACATGGCCCTATGAAGAATCCTACCCACATCTGTATTAGCAACTACTAACCTCTCCATCTTGGAATTCTGTATCTTTTGAAATGCTATAATTTTGTTTTATATTTTAAATAATTTTTAATCTTAAATTATTTTGTTTTAATGGTTAATTTTGTTATTAAATTCTACACTTCCCAGAGCCCCTTTCTGAAGGATAAGGGCAGTTAAGAAATATGAAATATAAATAAATATAAATACATAAGAAGTATCTGCCTCAACAGGACTTCCAGTTCCGGATGGCGACAGACGCTGCCAGAGCTCCTGCCCCAGCGTCTGAACCCCCGCGCTTGGAGGCCCCTCGGGGCTGGGTGCCCTGGTTTCGGGGTGTCTGCCGTCAAGGGTGGCTCGCCAGGGGTCCCCTGCCTCAATTCCAGGGGCTGGGTGGCCAATGCTGGCGTGTCCGAGGCTCTGGCGAGTGTGGGTGGCGTGCGGCGGCCATTCTCAAGGCCGCTGACCACGCCATTGTGCCTGTAGGACCCGGTGCATATTGAAATTAAGGCAGCAGGTAAAGAGGCAATTGGAAGAGGAAGGGATGCAGGCCGGAGAATAAGTAGAAAAGGAGAGACCTTGATTGGTGAAGCGACGAGGCGTCCTGCGAGTGAGAGGGGGGGTGAAGTTTTTCTCCCCCCCTTGTAGCTGGGAAGGGCACCGTGGCTGAGAGGAAAGAGGAGGAAAAAAGAAGGAGACCTCTTACCTCGCTGATTTTTTGTGGAGAATGGTGGAGGCGGAATTCAAGAAGGGAGGCTGGAGGCCTCTCTCTTTGCTGGAGAGTTATGGCTGGGGCCTGATTTCCTGCTTCTTTGTACACAATTGATGGCATCACCCACCTCTGGTTTCCTGTTTGACCTACTCTACGAGCCGGACTCGTTGCTTCTGTGAGCGCCCACTGGTGGATTGTGAGGAAACAGTGCTGACTTTTAAGAGGATCTTTTCTTCTCTGGATGCTTGTGCCTACCTGAGGACCTCTCATTCTTTATCACTGCAAGATGGCAAAAGGATAAAGACCAGCTGCAGGTGACATGGAAAAAATTCTGGAGAAATTGGCAAAATTGGATGAGAAACTTGTGAAACTTGATAAACTTGATGACCTGCAAAAAGGGCAACTGGAAATAAAATCTGAAATCGTAGTTATGAAAAAAGATTTAACTGCTGTTCAACAGCTGGCAGAGGAGAATAAGAAAAAGGTGGGAGGTTTGGAGGGGGAGGTGCGGGCAATCCAGAGGAGGGAAGAAATGAGAGGAAATGTAATCTTAACTTCGCAGCTGGATAGAATGTCTTATTTTCTCAGGTTTCAAAATGTGGAAGAGGTGGACCAGGAAGACTTGCGAGAAGTGATGGCTAAATTGTTGGGCAAATTTACTGAAAGAGGTTTGGAGTTTATGAGATGGGATATGGATCTAGTTTATAGAGTAAACTCACAATATGCAATTTTACACAGTGTCCCAAGAGAGGTCCACATTAAATTCGGGAGAAGGGAAATGAGAGATGAAATACTGAGAAATCAAAGATCGGGGGCATTGATATACAGGGGCAAGGAGGTCACCATTCTGAAGCAGATCCCTAGACAGGTACGAGAATTAAGAAGAAATTATTATTTTTTATCAAATAAAGTGTATCTTAAGGGAATTGGCTTCAGGTGGTTGATGCCGGAAGGTTTGATGATTTTCTGGGAGGGCAGTAGGAAGAAAATTAATAGTGTGGCGGAGGCTAAGGCCTATTTGGAGCAACATAAGACCCTCCGGGAGGGGGAAGTTACAGGAACCGAGGAAGGGGAGGTATCAGATGACCAAGGAACAGGGGCGGGTGAGGCCGTGGCGGTCCGGGAGGAGGGGGGTGCTAAGGCCAGAACCTTGAGACCTAGAATTAAGAAATGACGAAGTGGGAGGAATCTATTATCTTGTGCCTTTTATGACATCTCTTATTTTTGTAAACTTTAATATTACTCTGGATACCGAACTGATATTTTTGTATAAATCTGGTTGTTAAATTTGAAACTTTAACAAGGGAAGATCTGCTGTATGTGAAAAAAAAGAAAAAAAATATATAATATCTTTGTAAAAGGATAACGAAAATTCCACATATTGTAAGTGATAATATTGTTTATTTTTAACCAATAAAAATTTTTATAATAAAAAAAAAGAAGTATCTTCCTCAAGCTACAGAGTTTACTGTTGGTATCATGAAAGGTGAAGAAACAATTAATCTAATACAGTAATCAAGTAACTTAATTATATATATTATCTACCTATCTCTATCATCCATCATCTATCTATCTATCTATCTATCTATCTATCTATCTATCTATCTATCTATCTATCTATCATCTATCTATCTAATGTATCCATATCTATCAGTTATCTATTGAAAGAAGGAAAGTGCCCAGGTGTGTGTCTGTGTGTGTGTGTGTGTGTGTGTGTGTGTGTGTGTATGTATGTATGTGTGTATATATATATATATATATATATGTATGTATGTATGTATGTATGTGTGTGTGTGTGTGTGTATATATATCTATCTTTTTTCGTAGGCTTCGTATGCTTTTCTATCTAGCCAGGTTTTACCTACGTAAGTTATGTTGTTCTGCAGCCCTGGTTTGTGAAATCACATTCACAGGTTCTGGGCCTCTCTCTTCTCTAGCCAACTGCAATTCTCTGTTGCTTTCTGGGAGACTCAGATGGACCATTTATGCCTTATTAGGCTTCCTCAGTGAGCCACACCCCTTTTTTTATCCTCCCTGTAAAAGGTACAATGATTCTTTTTTCTTTTTTCGTAGGCTGGGCGGCACTTCAGATTTCACAGAACCAGGGCGGCAGAACATCATAGTTTACGTAGGTAGAAACCTGGCTAGATAGAAAAGCATATGAAGCCTACAAAAGAGAAAAAGATATATATATATATATATATATATATATATATATATATATATAT
>WNWU01013815.1:27251398-27295939 GCA_012654045.1 Ptyas mucosa | reverse complement strand
ATATATATATATATATATATATATATATATATATATATATATATCTCTTCTCAAGTTTTTTTGCTTATATATATCTATATATATATATAGGCTGTAGTGATTGTGTATGTGTGTACAACTACAGTATATACATATATACTTGAATACTTTTCAGTATTCAATCTATAATTCACAACCCGTTCATTTACTCTGTCTCTTCTTGTTTTACTACACAAACGTCTAGGGAACTGCTCTGCAAAGCATCCAGCTTACATTTCTCTTGTAATTATTCATCTAACCTTTGCTTTCATACAACAAATAAGGCAAAAGCACATTCTTATATACAGCTATTGTTGATTCTTTCCACAAACATTCATCCCTCATGACAGACTTCATACAACTACTCCCCACTTTTTTCATCATTTATCTGTTTTAAAAATCCATCAATTTCTCCATCTTTTAAACATTCTAATAGGTAGTACAAATTGATATATCTACCCTGTTTTTTGCAATTTTCATGTAACTTCGAATTGCTCTTTCAACTTTCTCAAACCCAGTTACTTTGTTCTTTGATACACCAATGTTGTTCATTTGTTCATTTGTCTGTTAAATTCATTTTAGGGGGCTATTCTAGGAGGCTTACATTAATGAAAAGGAAGAAAATGAAAGAACTATAAACAGAACAGAAATAGAAGTAAAATAATATAACAATATAATAAACAATGAAAAAGAACACAATGAGAATACATCAATATGATAACCAAAAAGATGGTAAACAGCAGAGTGTAAGGGGTGGGGAGGTAGTCCCCAGGCCAATTGGCAGAGCCATGTTTTCAGGCTCTTGCAGAAGGATAAGCAGGTGGGGACAGATTTCACCTTAGGGGATAAGATGTTCCAAAGGATGGGCACTGCAGCTTCTGGATTCTGATAGTTGGAGTTATTTGATCAATGGGATCCAAAGTAAGTCTTCTCTACTGGCATGAGTAGGAAGGGCTTGTCCTAATGGGACAAGATTTTAAGTCCATATTTCTCACTGTGTTGTACAGTCCATCTATCTTTAGCTACAAATCATTCATATTCTCAGTCCACAGTGAAGCCTCAAAAAACTATTATTTTTCCAACCAGTTCATTTATAACATCACCATGGGCATTCCTTATTCGTTTATTTATAAATATTCTAAACAACCAAGAGGACATTAGACAGTTCTTTTAATCCCTGACAATCATTTACTAAGCATCCTATTTATTCTCATGCACACTTTACCTCTATCAAATATTGTTTTTACCGTATTCAACACCCAACCTAAGACTTCATAGTTATTCAAAATATCCATAATTCAAGCCTATTTACTTTAGCAAATGCTTTCACTAAATCAACAATCATAGATAAACATGTTTCTAGATCGGGACTCCTTACGCACGGTCACTCAAGCTCTTGTCATTTCTTGTCTGGACTATTGTAACGCTCTCTACATGGGGCTCCCCTTGGGATGCACCCGGAAGCTCCAGCGGGTGCAGAATGTGGCCGTGTGGGGGATTATGGGAGCGACGGGACACTCCCATGTGACACCTCTCCTGCGTGAGCTGCATTGGCTTCCGGTGGACTTCCGGGTGCATTTCAAGGTATTGGTGACCACCTTTAAAGCGCTTCATGGCTTAGGGCCAGGGTATCTATGGGACCGCCTTCTGCCACTAATTGCCTCCCACCGGCCAGTCCGCTCCCACAGAGAGGGCCTCCTCAGGGTGCCGTTGGCCAGACAATGTCAGCTGGCGACCCCCATGGGGACAGCCTTCTCTGTGGTGGCCCCTACCCTCTGGAATGACCTCCCCCCAGAGATACGAGTGATCCCAGACCTCTGGACTTTTCGTTGGGCCCTTAAAACCCATCTCTTTCAGTTAGCTGGGCTGGCCTGACCCCATACTGGTTTTAAAGTTTTGATATTGATTTTAAATTTTAAATGCTTTTGTAATTTTGGGCCAAATTCTATTTAAATCATTTTAAATTATTTTAACTTTTGTATATTATGTTTTTAGTTGGCTGTTCACTGCCCTGAGTCCTAAAGGAGAAGGGCGGTATAAAAATTTAATAAATAATTTAATTTAATAAATAATGTTTTCTCATTTTAAACATTTACAACTACATTCTTTCTATATTTCAACATAAATATATGACTTTCTTTTCATTTTTTTAAAGACACTAGGTTTATAATCCTGGATTCACTTTCAATAGCATTCTGACTTACTATTGTCCTTTTTAACTATTCCTTAGTTACCGTGTTTCCCCTAAAATAAAACTCTGTCTTATATTTTTTTTGAACCCTGAAATAAGCACTTGGCCTTATTGCCATACGCTCAAAAGCCCGATTGGGCTTATTATCAGTGAATGTCTTATTTTGGGGGAAACAGGGTACATGTGTACGGAGGAATACATGTACCCTTAAACCATATTTTAGAAATGTATTTATTGTTAAGCAGATACCAACAGTCAGCATTTTTAGTCTTTCTTATATCTCCATTGGTCCAATCACATTTCATATTCCCACTCATTCTTTCATGTTCATGGACAGTATATTACATAATTTTTCTTAAAACTCACTTCTGATTCTTCCATTATCTCCATTCATAGTATAATATGCAGCTACCTCAAGTTACAGATTTCTACTTTCATACACATCCACAACAATTTAGATGACAGTATTTCATATTTTCTGACATAATTTTGGCCCCTTTTATTCACGAATAAACTCTACTACTTCACTTCCCTGCATATATTTATCAATTTCATTCTGTAAGATCAGGCTGCTTTCATTCAAAATTATTACATCATTTTCCTTTAAAAAAATTACAGGCATGCATTGTTCATTTGTTAATACATGCCTCATAGTCGAAATTGCAATATTGTCTATACAGTAGCCAAAATAATAATTATCCAATATTGGAATACTCTAGATAACATAATAGCTGAGATGTGATTTAACAAGGCCTCTTCAAATGACACAATATAATATGGTATAATTTACATATATGGTAAATTTGTAAATGTATAGTGCCTGTCTATAGTAGTGGGATGTTTGTTCTTTGTATTTTCTATATCTCCCCCACCCCCCATGCATCTTGGATTTATGTTAATGTAGTTATCTGATATTGTTTTTTAATCATAATTCAATAAAAATATTTTTTAAAATATTCCAAATTGCAATTCCATATATTGTGATCATCAACAGATGGACCTTCACCACTTACTAGTCACGCGACAGTTTCCACAATTCCTGGAGGAAACATCTTACCTAGATCCTTTCCAGTCAGGTTTCAGGTCTGGGCACAGCACGGAAACGGCATTGGTCGCATTGGTAGATGATCTCTGGAGGGCTTGGGACAGGGGTTGTTCCTCTGTTCTAGTCCTGTTAGATCTCTCAGCGGCTTTTGATACCATCAACCATGGTATCATGCTGCACCGGTTGGAGGAATTGGGGATGGGGGGCACCGTGTTATGGTGGTTCTCCTCCTTTCTCTCCGACTGGTCGCAGTTTGTGTTGGCAGGGGGGCAGAGGTCGACCTCGAGGCCTCTCATTTGTGGAGTGCCGCAGGGGTCGGTCCTCTCGCCCCTTTTGTTCAACATTTATGTGAAGCCGCTGGGTGAGATCATCTGTTGCTTTGGGGTGAGATACCACCAGTATGCTGATGACACCCAGCTGTACATCTCCACCCCAGGCCACCCCAACGATGCCCTTGGAGTGATGTCCCAGTGCCTGGAGGCTGTGCAGATCTGGATGGGGAGGAACAGGCTCAAGCTCAACCCTTCCAAGACTGAGTGGCTATGGTTCCCGGCATCCCGATATAGTCGATATAGTCAGTTGATATAGTCTATATGACTCCATCACTGACTATTGGGGGCGAGTCTTTGGTCCCTGTGGAGAGGGCCCACAATCTGGGAGTCCTCCTGGATATGCAGCTGTCCTTGGAGGAACATCTGATGGCTGTAACCAGGGGGACCTTTGGTCAGGTTTGCCTGATTTGCCAGTTGTGGCCCTTTCTTGATCGGGATTCCCTGTGCACAGTCACTCACGCCCTCGTCACCTCTCGCCTAGACTACTGTAACACTCTACATGGGGCTCCCCTTGAAGAGCACCTGGAGGCTCCAACTGGTCCAGAATGCAGCCGCGCAGGTAGTGATGGGAGCAGCATGGCGCTCCCACATAACACCGCTCCTGCACGAGCTGCACTGGCTCCCAGTGGTCTTCCGGGTGCATTTCAAGGTTTTGGTTATCACCTTTAAAGTGCTCCATGGTATAGGGCCTAGCTATCTTCGAGACCGCCTGCTGCTACCAATGACCTCCCATCGACCCGTGCGCTCCCACAGAGAGGGCCTCCTCGGGGTGCCATCAGCCAAACAATGTAGGCTGGTGGCCCCCAGGGGGAGAGCCTTCTCTGTGGGGGCACCTACCCTCTGGAATCAGCTGCCCCCAGAGATAAGGAGAACCCAAGACCTCGGTGCCTTCCGCCGTGCCCTTAAAACCTTCTTTTCCAGCAAGCCGGGCTGGCTTAGAAAGATTTTTAAATGTTTTAAATTGGTTTGTCACTTTTTAAAGTATGGGCCATTTATATATATTTTAATTGTTTTTTAATGTTCGTATTCTATGTTTTTTAATTCTGGCTGTACACCGCCCTGAGTCCCCAGGGAGAAGGGCGGTATATAAGTTCAAAATAAAAAAAAAATAAAATAAACTTATCCTGATAGTGGTCAATCAAGGCATTCACATAAAGAAAAAGTAGATAAGATAACTACCATGTTTCCTTGAAAATAAGACCCGGTTTTATTCTCTTTTTGGCCCCAAAATAAACACCAGGTCTTATTTTCAGGGGATGACTCACTCAGGACCACCACAGCCATGCCTCCCATGCCCCAAAACCTGTTGCGCCACTGCCTGATTTATTCTGCAGCTGCTCACAGCCGCTTGCAGCCAGACGCTGCATGGCTCGTCATGGTGGTGCAACTGTTTATGGCAGGATGCTGCATGGCTTGTTGTACTAGTGCCACCATTCGCGGCAGGAGGCTGCATGGCTTGTTGTGCCATTTCACATGCGAGCAGTGGCATTGGTGCGATGAGACTTGCAGCGTTCTGCTGTGAGCAGCGGCATCGGCACAAGAGGCTTGTGTTCAGCTCTAATCTGGAGACTACTTTACAAGCCAGCAACAATTGCCCATATTCCAAAAACTCAGAGATTATGCACTGTGCTGATATATTCTCAGGATGCCAGCTGTATAGAAAAATGGGAGTTTGCACCAGAATTGTTGGCTTAGCAAAGAGGTCTAAAATAGTGCTTCGATGTAGATATGGTTAATACAGATTTGTTTCTCATATTACTATAATCGAGGATCATCTAATGAAACACTGTTGACCTTGAAATGCTGAGAACAGCATAACGCTATCAGTTCTTCCTTTGAGTTATCCAAAAGGACAAATAAAGACTCTTAGCTAATGCCCTGTATCCCATGCACATTTTTATTGTGTCATTTACCTCATGATTTCTGAAAACAAAGAAATGTTACTATTTATGCCAAGACAGTACAGCAAATGTACCTTTGTGGTAGGAAGGTGTTGTGTCTTCGGCTCCCGAGCCCGGACCTCTGGAGGAAGAATCCTCCGAAAGTGAAGAGGAGAAGGAGGCAAGGCCCCCCTCTCCTGGCCCGTCTGGTTTGGCACCACCCCAGGCCCCAGCTGAAAGCCCTGAGGAAGAAAGCTCCTCTGAGTCAGACGTTAATGAGGAGAGGGAGTGGATTAATCCCAGGTGGCGACGATCAGAGAGACGGGCTCAGCAAAGGAGTGGGTGGGGCCGAGCACGAGGTGATGAGTCACAAAGCCAATGCCCCACAAGGTATAAAAGGAGCTGACCTTACCTTGTTGGCTTTTGTGACGAACAAAGTTTTAACCTGACTGTTTGTTGTCGGACATGCTGGAGAGCCTTATCAGGGACTGGCCGTGGCAACTCAAAATAACAGCTGTCTTTATCTCTCCCGGGCTCGCTGCCAGCTTGTTGTTTATGGATGGTAAATAAATGACTGTTGTACCCTTCTGTTCGTGTGTGTGCTTGTCTGGGCTTCTGAAGCAGGGAGGGGACAGAACAGAAGGAGGCTGTCTTAAACCCAGAAACTGGTAAACACAGACGATTCCCTCTGATGGAAAAAGTATCCCTCCCACAAATTCTGCAGAGCTTTGGCATTGCAAATAGAAGTTTCTCTCTCTCCCTCCCTCCCTCCCCCACCTCTCTCTCTGTGTTTGTGTGTGTGTGCATGGGCACACATTTATGTCTTTGAGAGAGATAGGCACAGAGAGAAACAGACTGAACTTTGGATATATCTATTTTCAAACCTTTATTGTCAGAGTACAATATGTGTACTATGAGATTGGCTGAGCCTCCCTTCATGCACCCCCACCCCAAACAATACAACTCACAGTGAAAGCCAAAAAAAATCCCTATCCCAGTGAATCCTATTAACAAACACCCAATCCTATTGCACCATGTGAACTTATTGCACATCGCGTCAGCCCCACAAGTCAATCGTACTATGTTGTAGTTATTTTTCATTCAGGAGTTTGACAGCCCATGGATAAAAACTGTTCTTCAGCCTGTTGTGCAGCTGCCTGTGCTTCTATATCTTCTTCCTGATGGAAGGAGAATAAAGAAGTGCTGACCAGGGTGTGTGCTATCCCTGAGGATTTTCCTCACTCTTCTAAGGCAGTGAGCCCTAGTGATGTCGTCTAGTAGTATCAGGGGACAGCCTGATCATAACTGATTCAGAAATAAAAACAGATGATTAGATCAAAACTGATTTTAAAGCCATGGGAGATCTACACTGAGGTTTTAAAATTAAAATTTGGGAAGGGACTTCATTTTAGAGTTAGGGTTAGGGTGAAAATCCCAAGACATAGTATATAAATGAAATTTGGGGGTAGATCTTTGGGTATAGATGGAAACTGAATGAAAGAGCACAAAGCAAGAAAATGTAGGAGGTGTGAATATTTCTGATAAAAATACACTCTGTTCAGTTGAGACTGTCAAATAAACTAATTTACTATCAAGAGACATATAATTGACTTTTGACACGTCAAACCAAATTCTAATTTTAGATGCATGCCAGCATTCCTGAGAGAGGGAATTTAATGTGAGCAAGGATGAGTGAAAGGCAAAGACAGTGCCTTCATATTAGCAGCCCATTACATAAAGAACAGGCAATGCAACAAAGAGGGGATATAGTGAGTAAATTCTCAACTCTTTATTTACATCCTACTACCCTCTGTGGCCAGCAGATCATGATGTGCAGAAGAACCAATATTTCTGGATTTGGACTTCCAACACATGAGTGGTTGGAAAAAAAATGTGATTTTAAATGAAACTTCTGGAGTTAAATCTTTCTAGATAATAGCACAGTCATAACAAACACCCACATACTTCTTATTTCTGATTGCAAAATGGAATCAGCTTTCAGTAAAGAATTTTCCATGCCTTCATTATTCCCTGATCCAGTGAGCAAAACAATGTTAATTTGCAGAGCCTTGGATAGTACAGTGGTCTAAAGCCCTGCTATTAACATCAGCTGCCTGCAATTATTGCAGGTTCGAATCTCACCAAGGCTCAAGGTTGACTCAGCCTTCCATCCTTTCTAAGGTAGGTAAATTGAGGACCCGGTTTGTGGGGGCAATAAGCTGACTTTGTATAAATATATAAAAGTATGAAGGCTATTGCTTAGCGCATTGTAAGCCGCCCTGAGTCTCCGGAGAAGGGCGGCATATAAATCAAATTAAAAAAAAAAAAAGGAGAATGATTTAGCTGAAATATAAATAGATATAAGGAAATGGTCTTTCTTTCTTTGTAAATAAAGATATGCTATCATTTAGTCAATCTGCCTTATGTACTGAGTGCCCTGACCTAGTGTGTATTTTGCAATTTTAAGGACTCCCTGAACAAACAAGTTTTAGATTTGTGACTTCACACCATTATCTCTTTTTAATATTGGATAGTATCCTTGTCATATTTTGCTTTCAGTCATTTCAACTCAAGAAAATATATACTGTATTTGTGTTGTAATACAGTTTTAAATGCACCCAGAATTTATTATTGATCATTTGCAGTTCTTTGCTATTTTTTCCGCAGTACTGTAGTCCAGAGGAAGGCTGTCATATGAAATAATTTTGTTTGTTTTATGCTTGCTTTTGAATGATGGCATGAGGGGATTGATCTCTTCGCCTTTTGTTTTCAGTAAAGTGGCATTAGGGATTTTTTTTAATTACTCCCAATTCCAACTACTTTATATATTTTGTTTCTCATAGTTTCATGAAACCATACTTGTTACAATGTACAGTACCTCTCCCTCATCTTATCACCAGCCATTGCACCCAAAGTGAAGTAGATGCCTCATTGAGAAATGAACCAAATGCCACTTTTTCACAATCACAGCTGGCTGCAGAGTTCTAAATGCATCAGACAAGACTAATGCATGCAACATATTTTATCAATAGGAAAAGGGATGGGGCCCTGTTCCTTTATTCATTTTTTTTCACATGGATTGGATTCGCATGAAATATTCTTGCACACTCATGTCTATGTGTATGCACAACAAAGCTATATATTGTGTACTATAAACAAATAAGTGATGAAGCAACTTGAGCAATACATTTATGATAATTCCAGATTAATTCTGAAATATGTTTTGTATTTGTTAGATAAACATGTATTCAGGATTGAGAAACATATACAACATCAAAATGGGCACCTATAATACCTTGCCAGGTGGAGAAATATTGGAATCAGTGGAGAAATTATTTCAGAAGTTGAAGAGAATTGGCTAGTTATTTTGAAAATAATTCAGAAGTGCCCTAGACCTCACATAATACAACATTCATCTACTATTCATTAAAATAGATTGACTTTCTTCAGGCTTCCACTTACTTAAATCTGAAACAGTACATTGCTGTTTTAACAGCTCCATTATCTTTAACTAGTTGACTTTTTAAAGCATCTTCAACATTTTTCAGACTCTCATGTAATCCTGAAAAAAGGCAGACAATTTTAGTTCATACCAGATGGGAAGTGGGGTTACCTGAGAGCTAAAGATTTTTTCCCCAAAATTATTTCTTAAATATATAGTTGTAGAAAAGAGTTTTGAATGTGAGTACGGAACACTTTAAGCCCCACAGCAAATTGTGATAATGCCAAAATGATGACACGTGCAACAAAATCACATCAATGCCACACTGATGTATTTAGGCCAGAAGTAAGCCATGGCACTTAACTGATTATGTCATTATGTATGCATTGTCCTTTGACCTCTTTGCTATTCCCCTTTGAAGTCCTTGTGTGAGTAGCAGATACTATAATGAATTATTTGTTGAAGCTCTCAAAAATTACCTGGTTACTGCTAAACAGAAATAGGCATGTGATAGGTGTTTTGAATGTCAGCCCCCCCTCCCCCGCCTTCCCACCAGCATCAATAACATGGCCAATGAAAACAACTATGAAAATTGTAGTTCAAATCATCAGGATGATATCAAATTGTTACTTGTTCTGTAAAGAAGAGAATTCCAATTTTGATAATATGGAAAATTTACTTTATGCTAGTATGTTATTAAATATATTCTTTTATTCTAACTTTAACTGTGTAATGTTCTCTATTTCCTGGTTCCTTGTTACAATCAATTGAAGAATAAAGTTTATTATTTTTATATAGAGTCTTCCAACTCCACCTGAAGAAGAAAAGAAAAAGACTCCCACAGGAGCCAAGAAGTTACCAGGCCCAGTGGTTAATCTCTCAGAAATCCAGAATGTAAAGAGTGAACTGAAATTTGTTCCAAGATTCGAATAATAAAAGAAATGAAATTGTATGTAGAAGATATGATTCATACAACTATTTGTGTGCTGAACCAAAGGAAAATTACTTACACGCATAGGATTGTTTCCGAAGATGAATGAGAAATTGAAACCCCACATTAGAAATGTGGTATATTTATTCCTGTACAATATAAATAATATGTCTGTGTGGATTAACTAAAGCTGCCTCAGGAATAGGGGTTCTACTTACCTTTACTACCGGTTCGCAACAGGAGTGCTCTCTTCACTCACTAGAGTGTGCTTTGTACCTTATAATGTCCAGGTGGGTGAGCAGAGCCTCCTGCCGCTTTTACTATCAGTTCTCAAGAACCGGACAGAACCAGGAGCAACCCACCACTGCTCAGAGGTTATATACTTCATTAAAATCAATATTTTCATTTTCAAAATAAACTTTGACATAAGCAATATGAGTTGCAAAGAAATGGTATGTGAGAAGTGAGTCTTTTTTCTAGGTTCAGTTCTGACAACATGAATGTGGTGTACTTGCTGATATGATCCTGCTTGTAACTTTTCAAATTAAAATAGCCTGTTCTCTTCCTCCCACTTCTAGTTAGGCATTTGTTTAGTCAAGTAATGATAACAATAATATGATCACACTTTAAAAACAAGAATAGTGTGTTTTTGGCAAGGATCAGCATGTGATTGTCTAGGGCTAGCTGATGCAAACTTAAATTCATAAACCTTACTGAGTGATCTTGGGATAGTAACTGTATCTTAAGGAACTTCTTAAAGAACTAGCTTGAGATCTATAAGTCAAACAGTACAAGATCTCTGTGTTTTTTAAAATAAGTAAACTGTTAACACTGCATTTTGACTTATAATATTTTTGATCCTAACCGGGTGGCTTATAATTCTTATTAGGAGGACACTATGGTTGTCTTTTTGCTCAATCACTGTGCCTCTTTTTAAAAAAAATATTTTTATTTGAAATATCAGCTGAAAATATCTGGTAACGTAAAAGAAAACCCAATTTACTATTAAAGCCCAATATGGACAGTTAGCACCTGATTCTTTGAATCTGAACAGGCAACTGTAGTTCCTTATTCTTCTGTGGTAGCTGTTTTGTTTCCAGGTGGTGTTTACAAATCTTGCAGCTCATATTTTTGTTCATAAAAGCTAGATATATTATGTGTATGGAATGTCCATCCTTCATTGTCATTGCAACCAGTTGTAATTTCTTAATTTATATGTCCACATCCCCCTTCACTATTTTTACAAATTATATCAATGGTTTAATTTAATTCCACAGCAGGACTTTGTTTTATGAAATTAGGTTTACCCGGCAAAATTTTAAAAAATACTATTTTTATTGTTGTGAGTTAAGGTAAGTATGAAGAGATTTTTCTTCAGTTCACTGAACTAACTTGAATTTGCCTCACAATACATGAGTTTTCTCCTTTGGGCTGGCATCCTTTTCTTTTCACAGCATATGTATGCAAAGCTATTCACCATAGGAGCTATTGCTGTGGAAAATTGATTTCAAATGCCTTATAGATGGCAAAGCAGAGCTTTAGTATTGACTCCTGCCAATTGATCCCAATCAGAAGCCAGTAATGTACAGACCCCTTTTGCTTCAATTAATGAATCAGATTTTTTCATTTATTTATAAGAACTTGAAGGGGGAAAAATACAATGTGAAAGAAAGGGCAAAGAGAATATAATTACTAGAGAGCAGTGACTGAGAATATTATACAACACTACTAATCAACTGTGGATGAGCTTTGTGGGATCTAATTGAGCCACAAAATTGTGTTCAATGTATTATGGCAACAGGCACTAGTGAGAAAGCATAGTAATATATAATGCCAATAATTAATCTTAAAAAGTGCACATGCTTTTCAGTACAGGGAAAATACCTCCACTAAAGTTTAATTGTCCCCAAGGTCAGAAGGATGATTCTTTCCCCTATTAATATCCGAGTTTTAGCAGCCTAAATTGTTGCCCATTGAACTGACAAAAGTTATCTCAGATATTTTTTAAATTCATCAGTTGGACTATTTTTTTAATAACTTCATATCTCATCAGTGTCTCTTGTAATTTTTTCTGTGGGTTACTTCATATGGGGCTACTTAGTACTGCTTGTATGGATCAGCATTTACAGGAAGTCTGTGTGTCAATTCATTACCTTGTTGAAAGAAATGCCCATCTGGGTTCAGTTCCAAGTGGGGAGAAAGACACTGGAAACATGGAAGCTGTTTGGAAAGATGGTTTAATGATGGACAGGACCACATGGTTTGAGATGAGAGAGAGAGAGATTTATACCCTCTCTTGGATCCCACCTTAGAGCTTCCTGTTCCTGACTGGTTGTCAGACTCCCATGGGGCCATGCAGGGGTAACTTTGTAGGCTTTCTTGAGTCCCAGGCTTGGTTGAATCTTGCTGGGTGATGTAATGAAGGGGCTTTGGGCAATTCCTATTATGACTTAATGACTTTGTCCTGGTTTGGATCATGAGTGAGGACTAATCCTATCACCCTGGAGCTGAAGGTCTTTTCTAGATAAGATGGCCCAGTCTTTTGTCTTGTTGATAGGTTGGCACAAGTCTTTCTGGGGCTATTAACAAAGGTGGGGGCTGCTTTCCAAGGGGATATTTCTCCTTTTCTCATCCAGGGAGGTATAATATTCTGCCTTTTTAATATTTCCTAGAATATTTCATTCTTCTAGGAGATGGGTGGGTGCTAACTTTCTTACAATTCCCCCCTTTTTGCCAAAATATGTGGATGGAACACACATGTTATTGGCAAAAGATTAAAAATTGATCTGATCAGGGACATTTGATGGGAGCTTTTAATTTTCCTGATGCAAAGGGGAAGGCATTGATAGAGGCAGCAGAAAAGTATCCCTTCAGGGCGTTTCAATCCATGAAGGTCTAGCAGTCAGGGCAAAAGTTCTGGAGAGAAATTTATAGTATCCAATTTTCTGTTCCAATTATTTTCAGAAGTCAGATATAACTTTCTGTGAGTTTCCAGTTAGGTTTCAAGCAAGCACAAGCTCCAAAATTCTTCACAGCCATGGTTTTCCTTTACATTACAGGCTGCCCATTTCCAAGGGATGGTTATTAAACCTGCCCTAGCTCTTAGTTTTCAGGATTATCAGTATATTACTATTTTTTAAAATTACACACAATGAGCCCTGGGATTCCTACTCATCAGACCACCAGTGCAACATATCCTGCTTTACTGGACAGCATCATTTGTGAGTCACAGTCAGGGCTTGGGTTTTGGAGATCTCTTTTCTGTTATCTCTTCAAGTGAGGCAATTTCCCTGAGGGGGATGCCCCTCCCCCATGGAATTAGCAGGGAGATATGACTACTTGGGCCTTAGTACCACAAAGCAAAAACCAACTTAGGAGAAGCTTTGTGTGGAGGTAGGTGAAAGGGATAACCTCAGTCTAATTCTGAATGGTGTGTGTCTCTGTGTGTGCTTGTGTATACAGCTACTTTTAAAATACAGGCAATACTGTATTTTACTGTACAGAATACTGTACATTCTGGACAAATTTCCCTTGCACCAGACAAAAGTCCAAGGTGTTCAGAACTTGTGGCAACCACTCCCAAATACAATCCCCCAGAGTCCATTTAACTGAATACTACATAAAGGAGACAAGAAAGAAAACCTTACAATGAATTTACACCCTCCCCTCATAGTCTTTACAGCTGTTTTGGGGGGATTGAAAAGAGTCTTTCAGTCTACTTGTCCATCTCAGGGTCCTTTCTTTCATGTCTGCTGGGTGGCATTAGGCTTGGTTTGGTGATAAGGGTGGTCAGTCAGGCTTGAGAAGATCTGCTCCACTCTGGTTGCTGTGACGATTTCCTAGTGGAGGGCTGGATCCAAACCCAATTCCTGGCTCAAATGGATGGAAGGTCTGGTGAGATATAAGACTGAAATGTTTTAATCCTCACAATTCTTAAACAAGTCTGGTTCACAAAATCAAAGGCTTATTGGAGATAAAATGAAGAAAAATAAAAAGCGGTTGCAAGCACAGCCTCTTAGACCCTTCCCAAATGGATTGAGTTCAAAGAGCACAAAAAGCAGTTTTCAAGCTACACATTTTATATGTCTACACAATGCACCCCACACCTAAGAACCCTCCCAACTCCCCTTTATTCTTCTAAATCATTCTTTAAGTTGTTCTATACTTTAAAGGGTCATCTTGACATTTCCTGCCTAACAACAACTATCTTATCATGTTTACTTTTATTGATAGTGGTCTTGCCCAAAGCGTATGTTCCTGTCTCCAAGGGAGCTTTTAGCAAGTCATAACACATTGTCTTTACTAATTACAATTTGTGGTCAGTTTCCAACAGTAAGAACATCATAGCTTTTTAATACATCAAACACTTGTATAAAAGAGTAACTTATTATTCATTTCCTTCAGTCTCCTCTGGAGGCAGCATCTGGATCAGCTTCTACAGATTGCAGAGTCATCTATGCAGAGCTGAAAGACATGAGAACAAGACCCCATCCCCAGTGGTGGGATCCAAATAATCTTACAACCGGTTCTCTGCCCTAATGATTTCTTCCAACAACCAGTTCACCAAACTGTTCAGAAAGTTAACAACCGGTTCTCCCAAAGTGGTGTGAACTGGTTGAATCCCACCACTGCCCATCCCCCATTTGTGGGTGATCCTCCCAGGAAAAGCATTGTAAGATGATTAGAGATGGGTGGGGTGGGGTGGGGTGGGGTGGGGTGGGAGCTAGATAGCTTGTAGGCAGAGTTTGAGGGAGAAAAAACATTAGTACTACAGTTATTAAACAGGTTTAGGTTTATGGTTTAGGTTTATTTAATTTGTATACCGCCGTACTCCCAGAGGAACTCAGGGCAGTGAACAGCCATCATTAAAACATATAAAACATATAAATACAACAATTAAAAACATTTAAGAACATATTAAAATCCCAATTAGATAAATTGGGCCGTAAAAAATATAAAACCCAAAAATTTAAAACAAATTAAAATTAAAATTTTGTTTTAAAAGGAGAATCAGGCCAGGCCTGCCTGGTGAAATAAAAAGGTCTTAAGAGCGCGGCGGAAGGTGCATAAGTCTGGGATCCTCCGAATCTCCGTGGGGAGCTCATTCCAGATCGTATGTGCCCCCACAGAGAAGGCTCTCCCTCTGGGGGCCGCCGGTCGACATTGTTTGGCCGACAGCACCTGGAGGAGGCCCTCTCTGCGAGAGCATACCGGCCTGTGGGAGGCCCCTGGTGGCGGTAGGTGGTCTCGTAAGTATCCAGTTCCTAAGCCATGGAGCACTCTAAAGGTAGTAATCAAAACTTGAAGCGCACCCGGAAGACCACCGGGAGCCAGTGCAGCTCGCGCAGGAGAGGTGTCACACAGGAACGCCACATCGCTCCTGTAACCACCCACACAGCCGCACTCTGTGCCAGCTGGAGCCTCTGGGTGCACCTCAAGGGGAGCCCCATGTAGAGAGCATTACAGTAGTCCAGACAGGAAGTGACGAGGGCGTGAGTGACCGTGAGTAACGAGTCCTGATCCAGAAAGGGACGCAACTGGCGAATCAGGTGAACCTGATAAAAAATCCCCCTGGTCACGGCCATCAAGTACTCTTCTAAAGACAGCCATGAATCCAGGAGGACACCCAAGTTGCAAGCCCTCTCCGTGGGGGCCAATGATTTGCCCCCAATAGTCAGTGATGGCACCAACTGACTATATTGGGACGCCGGAAACCACAGCCACTCGGTCTTGGATGGGTTGAGCCTGAATCTGTTTCTCCTCATCCAGATCCGCATGGTCTCCAGGCACCGGGACATCACTTCAAGGGCATCATTGGGGTGGTCCGAGGTGGAGATGTACAGCTGAGTGTCATCAGCGTACTGATGGTACTTCACCCTAAAACCACGGATGAACTCACCCAGTGGCTTCACATAAATGTTGAACAGAAGGGGCGAGAGGACTGACTCCCGTGGCACCCCGCATATAAGGCACCTCGGGGTCGACTTTTGCCCCCCTGCCAACTCAGACCGCAACCAGTTGGAGAGAAAGGAGGAGAACCACTGCAACACAGTGCCCCCCACCCCCAACTCTTCCAATTGGTGCAGCATGATACCATGGTCGATGGTATCAAAAGCTGCTGAGAGATCTAATAGGACCAGGACAGAGGAGCAACCTCTGTCCCGAGCCCTCCAGAGATCATCAACCAACGCGACCAATGCCGTTTCCATGCTGTACCCAGGCCTGAAACCCAACTGGAACGGATCCAGATATACTGTTTCATCCAGGTACTGGAGGAGCTGCCGCACAACCACACTCTCCAACCTTCGCCACAAAGCGAAGATTGGAGACCGGACAATAATTAGATAATATTGCCGGGTCCAGGGAAGGCTTCTTGAGGAGAGGCCTCACCACCACCTCTTTCAAGGCAGCGGGGAAGACACCCTCACCCAATGAAGCATTTATAATCCCCTGGAGCCAGCCTCGCGTCACCTCCCGAGAAGCCAGCACTAACCAGGAGGGACACGGGTCCAACAAACATGTAGTCACGTTCAGTCCACCCAGAATCCTGTCCACATCATCAGGAGCCACATGATCAAACTCATGCCAGATAATGTTCACAAGACCCACCCCAGTCACCTCCCCCGAGACCACCCAGTTGGAGTCCAGGTTATCCTGAATCTGAGTGATTTTGTCATGCAGATACTGTACAAAATCCTCGGCTGTACCCTCCAAGGGGTCCTCCCGCGCCTCCTGGGGGAGCAGAGAGCGGGTCACCCTAAACAGGGCAGCCGGGTGGTTATCTGATGATGCAATAAGAGCAGCAAAATAGTTACATTTTGCTGCTTTTATTGCCACTAAGTAATTCTTAATATGAGATCTTACCAGTGTCTGGTCAGATTCAGAACGGCTGGTCCTCCAACTACTCTCTAGGCGTCTTTTCTGGTGCTTCATCTCTCTCAGCTCCTCAGTGAACCAAGGAGCCAGGTGAGATCAGGACCAGGTCAGAGGCCGCAAAGGTACAACCTGATCCAGAGCTCCAGTGGTTGCCCTATCCCAGGCGGCCACTAGGTCTCCAGTCGAGGCATGAGCCAGAGCCTCAGGGAATGGCCCAAGCTCCATCTGGAACCGCTCGGGTTCCATCAGGCGCCTGGGGCGGAATCATCTTACCGCCTCCGCCTCCGTGCGGTGAGGTGCAGCGGTCCAAAGATCAAGACGGAGGAGAGAGTGATCCGACCATGACAAGGGCTCGATGACTATATCCCCTATTTCAAGATCACTCAACCACTGTCCAGAGACAAAAATTAGGTCCAGTGTGTTTCCCACCCTGTGGGTGGGGCCATGAATTAGTTGGGTCAGGTCCATAGCTGTCATGGAAGCCATGAACTCCCGAGCCACTTCAGATGCTTCACCCACAGATGGCAGGTTGAAGTCCCCCATGACTATAAGTCTGGGGGTATCAACCGCCACCGCTGCGATAACGTTGAGTAACTCAGGCAGGGCTGCTGCCATGTGGCAGGGAGCCAGGTACGTGATCAGCATCACCATCTGAACCCCATGGCCCCATTTCACAAGGAGGGACTCACAGCCAGCCGTCTGAGGAACAGTGGCCTCTCTCGGTCTAAGACCTTCTTTGATAATAACCGCTACGCCCCCGCCCCTTCCCTGTGGCCTTGGCTGATGAAATGCGTAGAAACCTGGTGGGCACATTTCAATGAAGGGACCCCCCCCTCTTGGCCCAACCAGGTTTCTGTAATACCTGCCAGGTCTGCTCCCCCCTCCTGAACAAGATCACAAATGAGGGGGGCTTTATTTACCACAGACCTGGCATTGCACAGCATCAGCCGAAGGCCCGGGCCATGAGGGTCTGTGCTACCTGGAGAACGAGTGGAGTCTTGGAGGCTGGAGTGCGCCACCGCTCGTAAGCAGCGAACGTGTGCTCCCCTCACATGATATGGCCCCCTACTCCTGCCATATCTGCCCCTCCCACCCACAATATTGAAGGAAAGAACACCCTCTGGATGAGCTCCAGCTCCCCGCCCGACCCCGGATTACCCACCCTCCATGCTGCGCTTCTCCCTCAGACTCACCCCACCCCTTAATGGGTTATCCCCCATACCCATATCCCAAATCCTTGTCCAACCCTCCCCCCTCGGAACCCCTTAAAAGTTTATCTAAAATTTTATACAAAAATACCCTTAACCCCCTCTTCACGGTGTACCATTTCTCGGGGTTCCAAAACCCGTCATCAAGGTAGGCCCTCGATAATGTGGAGGGCCAAACCTGTGAGAGGGGGGAGTCTCACAGTTTAAGGAGTTCTCCCAACGAATACATTCGGTATTGGGTAAAGTCTATGGCTGGGGGTCCACCTCAACGATCTAACATCCATGGAGGAAATGTCCATTTACAGGTGCCAGACGATTTGATTTCCATTACCCTCTCATGACAATGGAAATAGAGTTCTTAAGCCATCTCTGGCCTGAGTCTTAGAGTCTTAGAGTCTTAAGCCATCTTGGACTCCAATGTAAATATCAGCCACCCTCTCACGGTCGCTGAATAGGGGGAGAAGATGGCAGTCTTAGTCCGGCTCCTTCAGTGAGTGCACCTGGGCACAGATGGAATAGAATAGCCAGTCTTTTGAGTTCAGGAGCAAAGACAGTAAGGTAAAGCAATTATAACAAAATGAAGACATCACAGATGAGGAAGGAAGAAAACTGGATTCAGATGCTTCAGGAAAAGGATGGACAGATGAAATCATTTAAACACACAGTAAATGCAAGGATGAAACTTTTCATGTAAGTGAACTTAAAACATTCTCTCTTAAACTTGGGCTTTTCTTAAAAGTACAGAGAGGAAAGAAAATTGAACTCTGTGTTCCTCATCCTGTTTACCTGGCCAGACTACACTAGGTGAAGGCATTTTGTTTCAGTGCTTTTCAGTTTTCTTTGTAGCAATTTAAAATTTTTGTCTTTTGGATTGGAGACATTTTAGTTACAATTACCTCAAGGGCAAACAGAGACTTTGACATACACACATACACAAAAACAAGGAGAAAAAGAGAGGAAAACAGAACTCTCAGGTTTACGCACACTGATCATTCCCACCATAAATCTCAGTTAAATTAGGGAAGGCACAAATCTTAACAAACATACCATGTGGTTGCATGGAAGACAGAGAGGAAGAGAGAAAAACAAACAAACAAACAAAACCCCCAACATTCCTATTTATATATTTCCCTTTTCTTTTAAGTACCTTTATTTAGCCAAATTGGTTTTCCAGCTTTATCCCTGAGTAAAGACCACTTCTTAAGCAGCAGTACTAAACAGTACTAAGCAGTATTTAAACAGTACTAAACAAATTTGAAAACATGGAAAGAAAATTGGAGAGTGTTAAAGATGAACCACAATATTAATTTTTAATCAAACAGGATGATATATATTTTTTTAAATCATTAATAGCATTTAAAGTTCTTTCAGTTGTCATGATTTATAATTCATTCTAGAATTGGACTATAGTAATCAATTTGTTCTTGAAAGTATAAAGTTGCCCCGCTTTACCTTCCCTGAGGATAGATTGCATTGCTGAATTGATTTTCCTAGCTTTATTTTGCACAATAAAACTGATCTAGTTTTCTACCTAGTTTTCTATTCAATTTGTGTTCATGTTCCACTAAATTATTCTTTATATTGGCATAAATACATTCATATTTAAATTTCTTAATCTCTGATAAACTTCCTATTAGATATCATCTAGCATCTGGTAGCAGTCTGTTATTATCATTTTATGCAGGCACGCGCGCGCACACACAAGTTCTACAATTCTGATTTTGCTCTGTACCATCTTTACAGATTTAGAATTTCTTCCTCTTAAATCCGAAATCTTCCTTCATATTATTCATTATTGGCATTTTGTGGCAACACATTTAGCCTCTTCATCTTAAACAGGAGGAATATAGATGCATAGAAGTTATATGCAAAAAATATCATGAAATGGTTGAAATATCATTATGGCAAAATATTTCTTTCTACATAACCAGTGATGGGATTCAAATAATTTAACAACTGGTTTTCAGCCCTAATGATCAGCTGGGTAGGCACGGCTGGGTGGTCATGTGATTGGGTGGATGTGACCAACTCAACATCACTCATTTTGAGGGGCGGCTTGCCTTGCCTAGCCTCTCCTTGCCCCTTCCCTCCAAGCCACTCCTCATCTCATCCAACCTCTCCTTGCTGGGCAGCTTGTCTCGTCCGGCCACTTGCCTGGCCTTCAAAATAAGCACAACATGGAAGCCTTCCAGCCTAGGAAATAAGCCAAATCAATGGCTCTCTCTCCACCAAACAGGGTGGTCCATCTTCATGTCTTTTCAAGCACAGCCACCCTTCCAAACAATCCTATGTATAAGATGAGCAATGCACATGGAACTGATCTGGAGGAGGGGAGGGAAGGATTTGAGCTACCTGAGTGGGCATGAGTGATCAGTTCAGCACAATTGTGCACTGTACAAATAGGAGACATAGGAAGCATACACAGAGTCAGGCATAAAGATCTTAAATGCCTATATACAAATGCACAAAGTTTGGGGAACAAACAGGATGAACTTGAACTATTAATACATGAAGGTAGATATGACATAGTAGGAATAACAGAAACTTGGTGGGATGAAACCCACGACTGGAACATACTGATAAAAGGATACAAACTCTTCAAAAAAAAAAAAAACAAACGAGGAGGTGGAGTTGCACTGTATGTAAAGGACCACTATTGTTGTGACTGAGGCCCACGTAGTGATTACCAAACACAATTCAGACCTGAACAAACTTATTTTATTCAAACAGCTGAGCATTAATTCATTCTCAGCTTAGTCCAAAACAAATTCTTCATAACCAGTCCTACGGCCTTATCACCAACCTTTGATGTCTTTGGCAACCTGCCAAAGGCTTTTCTTGGCAAAACCCCCACAACATTCAAGAGACGCTGACAAGAAGCACTGGAATCCATGTTGCTTTTCTACAAAGAACCCAATGGCTCATTGCTGCTCTTTTAAGCCTTATGGGAGTGGCCAATCATCTTCTGGCCTTACTCCCGAGTTGTCCTTTTTGCTTCAGCTGCTCTTGCCTTCTGGCAGCTCTTTGCATGCATGCACTAGGAACAGGCTCCTCCTGTTCCTCTGCCTCTCTGCTGTCTGCTTGCGGAGGCTCCAGAGTCCATGCATCGCTCCCAGATGGCCCTGGCCCAGTGGTGAAATCCAAATTTTTTTACTACTGGTTCTGTGGGCGTGGCTTGGTGGGCATGGTTTGGCTTGATGGGAGTGGTTTGGTGGGCGTGGCAGGGGAAGGATACTGCAAAATCTCCATTCCCACCCCCCTCAAGGGGAAGGATAGTGCAAAAACTCCATTCCCACCCCACTCCAGGGGAAGGATATTGCAAAATCTCCATTCCCACCCCACTTTGGGGCCAGCCAGAGGTGGTATTTGTCGGTTCTCCAAACTACTCAAAATTTCTGCTACCGGTTCTCTGAACTGCTCAAAATTTCTGCTACCGGTTCTCCAGAACCTGTCAGAATCTGCTGGATTTCACCCCTGCCATGGCCCCATCTCTGCCTCTGACACAGAGCCCTCGTCCAGGCCTTCCCCAGACTCTAGGACTGGCCCATTGTCCTTGCCAGCCTTCTCACTGTCTGACTCCGCTGCCAAGTCTGCAGGCTGCTGGTGGACCACAACAACTATATTGCTACAGAATTGCATAAAACCAAAGACAAAAACCTCCTAGAATGTATATGGGTCAACATAAAAGACAAAAAGAATGACATGGCCATAGGTGTATACTATAGGCCACCCAATCAAGCCAAAAAAATAGATATCCTTTTTGCCAACCAACTAACAAACATAAGTAGGAAAAACACTACAATAGTAATGGGGTATACAATAGTAACTTCAATTAAACCAATATCAATTGGAAAACTAATTCTGCACCAAGTGAAAAATCAAATAGGTTGCTAACAAACCTCACTGACAACTTTGTTGTCCAAAAGATAGAGGAGGGAACTAGAGGGACAGCCATACTGGACTTAATACTTACAAACAGAGAAGAAATAATAGAGGGAGTTGAAACTGCAGGAACCTTGAGTGAGAGAGACCATGTCATAATAGAATTCAACCTAATGCAAACACGAGCAGTAGAACATAATGATACCAGAGTCTTAGATTTTAAAAGAGGTGATTTTAATGAACTCAGAGACTGAGTTCTGTTTTTGTGATGTTTGCAAGCTGCACCAATAAGTTTTGTTTCATGTATTATTCAAGAGAATGTTTAGGTGATATGGCAGCTGCTGATGCCAAAGTACAATTATTAACAATCAAACCCAAACAAATTATGGCTACAGAATTGGCAGTTAAAACTGCAAAAATGGCAGCGCACAAATTCTCAGGTGTTTGTTCTACTTGTTTCTGCTGCAGTACTGCCTGTGCTTTAGTGGTCAAATTCTTCACATCTCCCCATGTCACTGGATGACTGGCACGACGGGATCGGATTGGTCGCTGCGTCGTCTGTAGAGTCATCCCTGCCATCTCTGGGATAGGATTCAGGGGTTGGTGCCATGACATCCTTGGCTGGACGAACACAACATGCTTGAACCCACAAAGGTCCTGTAGGTGTAAACACAGCAGCATAGCCATGCCCCCAAGTAATCAAAGGGACCGGTCCTAACCATGTTTTATCTGGTAATGCTCTATAATATACCAGAGGAGGAGGCAAACTTATTTTTTGTTGAAAATGCCTCTGATAAGCAGTTGAATTAGAAATTGAAAAATTCAATTGATTCAAAGTAAATAAAACTTTTGTAACCTGTTGTGTTACCTTTGATAATTAGTACCCGAGAGCCCTCTTTTTTTTAATTTGTTTGTGAAGGCAGTCCTTAAAGGACCTATTAGAACGTTCCACAATGGCTTGACCTGTGGAATTATAGGAAAGACCATGAGTAAGAATAATATTCCAGGTTGTACAAAATTGCAAAAAAGCCTGTGAAGAATAGGCAGGCCCATTATCTGTTTTTAAAGAAGAGGGCTTGCCCAGAGCTGTAATGGCTGAAAAAAGATGAGAAATAACATGATTAACTGTTTCCCCTCATTGAGGCGTAGCCCAAATTGCTCCAGAATAAGTATCAATAGATAAATTAATATATTTCCAAGGAGCCAAAGAGGGAACATGGGTAACATCCATTTGCCATAATTGATTTGAGGTGAGACAACAGGGATTAACTCCCATGTCCCCTGAGGAGGATGCCCCAGAACATTGGGGACAGGATGAAACAATTTGTTTAGCTTGCTCTAGTGGAATGTGGCAAGCTTGTGCCAGCCCTCTGGCATTTTGATGGAAAAAAGAATGACTAAAAATGGATCTGTAAACAAAGTAGGTAAAACATGAACAGCAGCATCAGCGTGACTGTTGCCTTCAGAAAGAGGCCCAGGAAGGGATGAATGACTGCATATGTGAGAGACAAAATATAAATGCTTCCGGTCTTGTAGTAATTGCTGTAAAGTGAGAAATAAGGCCATAAGATTGGAGTCAATCCTGGGCGTAATATAAGCACCTGGAAGATTAAAAATCAGTTGACATACATACTGAGAGTCAGAGATCACATTAAAAGGCTGTTGAGAAAAAGTGTAGAAAGCTAAGATACCAGCAGACAATTCTGAGCATTGAGATGAAAACTGCACTGCAGTGTAGGATACTTTCCAAATATCATCATGAGGATACTTGTAAGCAATCGCTCCTCTCGTTCATCCTCCATCAGAAAAAACAGTAAGAGCTTGCGATAGTGGAGAAGGAGAAATCAATGGATGGACAGGAAAGGAGGAGGTCATTAAACAAGTAAGCCTAGGATCTTTAGGCAGATGATATGAAATACAACCTACATAATTAGAGCACACTGTAAAGATAAATTATTCTGAAAATAAAAGTGAAAGTCAGATTTTGAGATAGAAAGAGGACTGGAAAACAGCTGATATGGTTCCCATCTTCAAAAAAGGAAGAAAAAAAAACAGACCTAGGAAACTACAGACCAACCTAACATCAATACCTGAAAAGATACTGGAAAAGATAATAAAAAAACAGATCTGCCAACACCTAGAAATGAGTAAAGTAATAACTAAAAGCCAGCACGGGTTTGTTAAAAACAGATCATGCCAAACCAATCTTATTTCATTCTTCAACATAGTGACTAAATTAGTAGACTAGCGAAATACTGTCGACATAATATACTTAGACTTCAGCAAGCCATTCGACAAAGTAGACCACAACCTACTTCTTCATAAGCTAGAAAAAAGTGAGATAGATAGCTTCACCACCAGATGGATTCGCAACTGGCTGAGAAACCATACTCAACAAGTAGTCCTTAATGGGTTTAAGTGTACATGGAGAGAAGTAAGCAGTGGGGTGCCACAAGGTTCCGTCTTAGGCCCAGTACTCTTCAAAATCTTCATAAATGACTTAGGTGAGGGAATAAAAGGGGAACTTACCAAATTTTCAGATGATACTAAGCTGGCAGGAATAGCTAACACCCTAGAAGATAGACTCAAGATCCAGGTGGATCTTGACAGACTTGAACACTGGGCCCTATCTAACAAAATGAAATTCAATGTAGAGAAAAATAAAGTCCTATACTTAGGTAAGAAAAACTAAAAGCACATACATAAACTGGGGGAAACCAGGCTTAATAGCAGTGACTGCGAGAGGGATCTTGGAGTCTTAGTGGACAACCAGCTAAATATGAGCCAGCAGTGTGCAGTGGAAACCAAAAAAGCCAATGCAATCCTAAATTGCATTAACAGAGGAATACAATCAACATACAATCTTCTGCCAACCTAGCAGTTCAAAAGCACATAAAAAATGCAAGTAGAAAAATAGGAACCACCTTTGGTGGGAAGGTAACAGCGTTCCGTGCGCCTTTGGCATTTAGTCATGCTGGCCATATGACGATGAAGATGTCTTTGGACAGTGCTGGCTCTTCAGCTTTGAAATGGAGATGAGCACGTCCCCCTAGAGTCGGGAACGACTAGCACATATGTTCGAGGGGAACCTTTACCTTTACCCTTACAATCAAGATCAAGTGAGGTACTAATATCACTCTATAAAGCCCTAGTAAGACCACACCTAGAGTACTGCATCCAGTTTTAGTCACCACACTATAAAAAAGATGTTGAGACTCTAGAAAAAGTGCAGAGAAGAGCAAAGGATGATTAGGGGACTGGAGACTAAAACATATGAAGAACGGTTACATGAACTGGGCATGACTAGTCTAGTGAAGAGAAGGACCAGGAGAGACATGATAGCAGTGTTCCAATATTTGAGGGGCTGCCACAGAGAGGAGGAGGGTCAAGAGGTGGGTTTCAGCAGGTTCTGACCAGTTCTGGAGCACTGGTAGCAGAAATTTTGAGTAGTTTGGAGAACCGGTAGTAAAAATTCTGACTGGCCCCACCCCCATCTATTCTCTGCCTCCTGAGTCCCAGCTGATTGGGAGGAAATGGGGATTTTGCAGTAACCTTCCCCTGGTTTGGGGAGGGAATGGAGATTTTACAGCATCCTTCACATGCCATGCCCACCAAGCCACACCCAGAGAACCAGTGGTAAAGATTTTTGAAACCCATCGCTGGCTGTTTTCCAAAGCACTTGAAGGCCAGACAAGGAATAATGGATGAAAACTGACAAGGAGAGATTCAACCTAGAAATGAGGAACTTTCTGACAGTGAGAATAAGCAACTAATGGAACAGCTTGCCTTCAGACATTGTGGGAGCTTCATCACTTGAGGCTTTCAAGAAAAAATTGGACTGCCATTTGTCAGAAATGGTGTAGGATCTCCTGCTTGAGTGGGGGGGGGTCAGACTAGATGACCTATAAGGTCCCTTCCAACTCTGTTAATTGTTAATCTGTATGAGCAGCACCCTGACCAGAGTGTGGGAGTGCCCAGCGACTGATCGGTATTCACAATTTCAAAGGGTAAAAGCAACTGAGCAGCCACATCACCTCCAGGCACCATTCAGGCTCTTCAGCCTTAATTAGTGCTGAGGGTGGTGAGAGTCATGACCAGACTCCTGGCAGCAAATCCCCCTCCGCTCAGATGAATGGAGCCCAGGCATCTTCCTCCTTGCTTCCATCAGCAGCCTTTCGTAAGAGAAAGGACAGGGCTGAAGAATAGAAAACCTAGGAGGCACTTTGCCACCCCATCTGCCACTGCACATGAAAGACAGCTTTGAGTAGCCCATGCAAAGTGGCCCAGTGCCAAACCTCTCCCCACTTGCCCCATGATCTAGTGTTTACATCCAACCCCTCTGTGGTTCTTTACTATGAATCCAGAACCTGATGCCTCCTCCCCAGGCTGGGAGGCTAGGCACTCCTACACTCTAGTCAGGGTAGAGGACTGATCCTGGCCTCATCAATGCCACTGCAGAAGGCTACAGGAGCTGGCTTGGGATCTGCCACCAGCCCATCCAAGCCAACCAATGTCTCTACTCTGCCACCAGTGGGGACCTTCTGTTGTCTTCTGCCACTTTCTGCATTTAACTTTGAACCCACCAGGGGAGGGCAGCCCACCATATCCAGACCCTACTGCATCCCCTGCGTTAGATACTAACAGTGAAGCAATAGGCTTCACTCAGGTCCACTGAACAAACAGGAAAATACTTCAACCTGATTGGTTAAAATGCCTGACAGTTCCCTATATAAGGGCAAGCTGTCAGACAGGGTTTGGCTGGATGGCACAGAGCTACAATAAAGAGCAGTTGTCTGAGCCTAGCTTCCATCTCTTCATTCACCCTATCTAACATTGGCAACGAAGATGGTATTGAAGTAGATGGACAAACAAAAAAGAGCTGTCAACTACATCCAGTCAAGTGGAAATGGACATCAGAGCGGTGGCCATCTTGTGTGCCAAATTTGAAATGCGGGAAATTGGCAATGATGTCAGCATTCACCCCGCCAATTTGACCCAGCCATTTGACCCAGCCCAGGAGCACTGGGGCTCCTATATGACCCAGTTCAAATGCTTCATGGAAGCAAACAACCTCCTCGGGCTGTCCAATAACCGAAAAAGGGCTCTATTCCTCAGCCATTGCGGGCACAACATCATCAACACAGCCGAGTCAACCCCAGTACAATCGGTACCCTGGCAAGTGCTGTAGAATATGCTGAAAATGCACTATGCCCTGTTACTGTCGAAGGTGCAGCACCACGATTTCTGCCAACGGAACCAGAGGGATGGAGAATTGATCAACCAGTACATCGCGGTGTTATGGAAGGTGGCCACACACTGCAAGTTCAGAGATCTAGACAACATTCTCCTAGATCAACTCATCTGTGGCGGCCGAGATATTCAGCTGCAACGCCGGTTGCTGACAAAGACAAACCTCACCCTGCACATTGCCCTAGATGAAGCAAGAGCAACAGAAGCATCTAATAAGGTGGCTGAGTCACTGCAAAGACAGGCCACCCCTCCAGCACACCAGAAAACAGCCACCATCCATAAGGAAGCTGTCCTGAATGAAGGTGCCGAGGACAGAGATGAGGAAGTCTTCTGTACTGAGCAAAAAAGAAACCCTGAGACTGAAGACAAACAACCAGGGTGTGCTAGCTGTGGGGGGCAACAACAAAGAGCTCTTTGTTGTTTTAGAGATGCTATCTGCAGGTGCTATGAGTGGAAGGGGCACCTAGCATGGGTTTGCAGGGCAAGCCAACCCACGTTTCAACAGGCTAAATGACCTAGTACTCATGCTGAAACCCCGAAAGCCCCCAGATGAGACTCAGAGAGACCTAAGCACAGAAGCTACCATTCTGGTGTGCCAGAGACATATTAAATGTGAATTGGCAAAGTCAGCACCCCCTACAACAAGAAATTACAGATAACAATCCGCATTGAGGGGTCGCCATGCGAGATAGAGATCGACACGGGGTCATCAATGACCATCATCTCCTGGGCAGCACTCAAGAGGGCTATTCCACATCTCCTGAGAAGACAGCTAACACACCAACAGCTTAAATTGTGTGACTATCAAGGGAATCGGATTCCTGTTGTAGGCTCTGGCAAATTCCAGGTGCAATTTGGCATGTTCGATGGAGAGCTGCCACTAACTGTCATCAGCGGGAACCTACCAAGCCTGTTAGGTTTGGATTGGTTCAAAGCCCTCGGCTGCGGGAATTTCAGGATGTTTTCTGTGCAGACCTGGGCAAGTATGTGGGCACCCCAATATCTTTTAATTTAGACCCTCAGATAGCGCCATTTCGAATGAAGGCCCGTAGGATTCCCTTCATCCTCAAACCAAAAATAGACAGGGAGCTGGATAAGCTTATTAGCTAGGGGATCCTGGAACCGGTCAACTATGGAAAATGGGAGACCCCGATTGTAACACCAATCAAATCTGACAGGTCAGTGCGCATCTGTGCAGATTATAAATGCACTTTGAATAAAGTCCTCCAGCAAAGTGCCTACCCTGTGCCCATTGTGCAGCATTTGCTGCACACCTTGGGCCCCAGAAAAATATTTGCCAAACTCTACCTTGCACAGGCGTTCCAGCAGCTGCTGGTAGATGGCGCTACTGCGGAGGCTCAGACCATTGTTACGCACATGGGGGTGTTCAAATGTCACCGGCTCCAGTTTGGAGTTAGTGTAGCCCTGGGGCTATTTCAAAGTGTCATGGAACGGCTTTTACATAAAATCCCTGGGGTAGCTCCCTACTTCAACAAAGTCTTAATTACCACCAATGACAAGGCACAATTGTGGAGCCAATTAAGGGCTGTCCTCACCAAATTTATAAATGCTGGCCTCTGAATAAAGAGTGACAAGTGCCAGATTGCGGTGCCCAAGGTAAAGTTCTTGGGCTATCACATCGATGGAGCTGGCATCCAGCCCATCCTGAGCAAGGTCAGGGCTACACAGGAGGCCCCCACACCCCATAACCAGACCACGGCGATTCCAGCCCTGACCACTGCCACTGCTGCCTCATGAGGCAGCCAACCTAGCCCAAGCCCACCAGACACTCCTGGCCAGCCTTCCAGGGACCGTGTGTGAAGGGATGATCACCCCCAGCCCTGCATTGCCCAGAGAGACCAGCAGGCAAGGCCAGTTGGTGGGGTCTCCGAGTCCAACAAAGGGGCCGGGTGGAGGGCTTCCTCCCCTCCCTCTTTTGGGCAGATTTACAAAGAAAGGGCTGGGAATGTCAAGCCCCTGCCCACCCCCGCTGGCAGCTTTGGGCTGGGCATGGTTTGGCTTTCCCAGTTTGTTGTGACCCTTGATCCCCACCTGTCCTTCCTTTCCTCCCACAGTTGGTGGCAGAGGAAGGCAAGACAGGGCTGAGCCACTGCCACTCGGGCCCCTCTCCAGCCCACATCTCACCCCTCCCTGGACTCTCCGCACCTTTTGAGCCTCACCTGCCACAGCTGTCAGTGAGCAGCCAGGGACTGTGAGGCTGTGCTGCCCACATTGCCCCTGCACCAGCGGCCCCTCCCCCACCTACCTGGTCAGGGCAGAATGCCTGGCTTCCTGGCCACCTGCTCATCTGGGAAAGGAGGCTCCAGGTTCTGGATTCGTAGTAAAGAACCACAGAGGGATTGGATGTAAACACTAGACTATGGGGTAAGTGGGACACTGAGGAGGCTGGGGAGGAACATGGGCCTGTTCTGGAGGCCCAGATGAGGGCTCTGCATCAGAGGCAGAGATGGGGGCAGGGCCATCTGGGTGTGATGAACAGACTCCGGAGCCCTCAGAGTCAGACAGCAGAGAGGCAGAGGAACAGGAGGAGCCTGTTCCTAGTGCACATTTGTGCAGAGCTGCCAGAAGGCAAGAGCAACTAAAGCAAAAGGGATGACTCGGGAGTAAGGCCAGGAGATGATTGGCCCCTCCCATAAGGCTTAAAAGAGAAATAAAGGCACTGGGGCCTTTTGCAGGAAAGCAACGTTGCTAACTCTGTTTCCAATTGACATCTCTTCTTTGTTTCTGAACTCGGTGGGGCTCTGCCAAGTAAGGCCTTTGGCAAGGTGTCAAAGAGGATAAAGGTTGGTAATTATCCCAAAGGACTTCTTCCGAAGGACTTGTTTTGCAACTAATTGGGACTCAGCTGGGAATGAATGTAATTCTCAGCTGTTACAATAAAATAGGTTTGTTTGGGACTAATTGTGTCTTATAATGACTCAGTAAGCCTAGGTCACAACAGGAGGGGGCATTGCTGCTGAGGGTCTGATCATGACTCTCACCATCCTCAGCCCTAATTAAGGCTGAGGTAGAATAGCCCCGAAAGGTGGTGAAGTGCCTGGAGGCGATGTGGCTGCTTGGTTGCATTTACCCTTTAAGATCGTGAATCCTGATCAGTCACTGGGCACTCCCACACTCCAGTCAGGATGCTGCACAGTTGCACTGAACTGATCACTCATGCCCACTCATGTAGCTCAAATCCTCCCACTCCTCCTCCTTCAGATCAGTTCAGCATGCATTGCTCATCTTATACATTGAATCGTTTTGTTACATGTAAATGCCTAGTTTTGTATGCCCATGGCAGGACAAGAGTTAACTCCACCTTTCCCACCTGACCTTTCCCTTGACCCCTCCTTACCTTGACCCCGCTTCCTTGGTATTTAAGTCCATGCCCAGGGACTGGCTGCTGTATTCCAGATGTTCACCTGAAAGAGAAAGGCAAGACCTAAATAAATGCTTTTGAAATAAACTTATTTTGTATTTGGAGTTATTGGGCTAGATCCTTGGAAATAATTAACAATATGGTAGCAGAGGATGGTTATGCCCAATAACCTAAGAATAATCACAGAAATACAATCCATCCTGAAATGGAAGACAGAATGAACACGAGGTCTATCACCAAATTGATGGCAGAGCTACAGGAATTCGAAGGTGCAACAGCAAGAATTCCAACAGCCATGAATGAAAAGGACCTGAACCAGCCAAACAGAAGTGAAAAGCCACGAGGAGATGCAGCCAGATATGAAAGAGAAGAATCTCCCAAGAGAGATGAGTTGAAAGAGACCATACAGAGAATGATGGAGGCCTCCATCAGCAAAAGGGAACTCATCGCGAAACTCTGAGACCTACTAGATGACCACGGAGCAGCGATGAGCACCCAAGAACAAGACTACGAAACTACCAGACCGGTAAGGGAGAGACGTTCCCTAGCAGAAGCCCAGGACTTGAACAGCTCCAGTTTCACGCAATGCTCCCGGTGGCCATCTTGGAATGGCCAGCAACCAATAGGGAGCCGAGATTCAAATTTAATGGCGCGAAATGAAGAAAACCCCAAAACAAATGGGGAGTCACTTGAAAACAACCCCGAAAAGAAAAACCAAGCCACCAGGAGCTCGCCTACTGAGCTCAAAGTCGAAAACACATGTGAGATTCTAGCGGCAGCAATCGGCTCCGCATACGAGCCTCCCGCACCAACCGCAAGCCAAGAAGACAACGAGGGGGCCATCGATGTCGAAGCATCGCGTCAGCCCCTCTACACAAGAACCACACACCACGAGAATGATCGCCAAGTACCAATCGCCCACGAGACCTACCGATGGCGGAACTCGAACTCACCACCCGCCGCACCAACAACGCGAGACCCGAGGGAAGAAAGGTACGCCAGCTACTCACCCATCCAGCGACCTCCGCCAGGCTTCCCCGCTCACCCAGGGGCCAATGACCAGGGATTGGGATCTTCCGTTGCCATCGCCTCCACGCCGCCGAATTTCGGAAGTCCTCGACATACGACTGCCTCACCTCCTCACCTCTCGCCAGCCTTTGCCAGAGATCCAGCTGCCCACTGATGAATGCCTGCCTCCAACAATGGAGCCAGATGCACCAGGAGTGAGTCTGAACCCCCAACAGCAGGCTGAGGCCGAGGCCTGAGAGCCACAGCAACGAGCTGCTCACCAAACGACTCCAGACACGAAATGGGCCTCACGCATGCTCAATCAGCACCTGTAAGAAGAGAGGAGAGGAACATAGAGACAAGTCCATACAGAGTCGCAAATAGCATTCCCATGCCTTATTGTGAGTTTCCTCACCTGAGATACCATGGACAGCAACAGACTGTGAGTAATTTACCACACAACTCAATGACTTTGCCAGTGATCTCCACATACTTAAGCTAGATGGGTCAAATCTTATGCAGTGGAATCACCAGATCCAGATTCTTTTCTTAAGGGAGAACATGTGTTTTTAATTAATGATCCACCCAGAAAACCTTGGACTTTAGAAATAGATTGCTTGCACCACAGGGCTTATTATATAGTTATAGCCAGTATCTCGCCTAGCATCTACCCTAGCCTTAGCCACTATTTAACTGTGTCAGAAATACTACAGAAAATATTCAATTTGTTTTATAGTAAGAGTGTGGCCACTACAACCAGGATGTCTAGAGAGTTCCACTCAGCCAGACACAAGGCTGGGACCCCCATGGGCGAGCACATATTAAATCTGAACGCTACCAGGGCTGAGTTGATACAGAGGGGGAAGGACATCTCAGAGGAGAGCATGAAAAGCATAATTATTAATTCCCTGGACTCTAGCTAGGACAACTTCATTATGTAGCTAGATAGCCTCAGCCTAGACCACCTCACTCTTGAGACACTCATTAACAGAATAATTGCTGAAGATAGCTTAAGGAGGGACCGCTCCATAAGTCGCAGGGACAGTAGGCTGGCAAAAAGGGTTGAGTTTCAAACCAGGAACCACGACATCCCAGAGTGCTTCACCTGTGGTTCCAGGAATCACTATAAAAGGGACTGCCCCAAAAATTTGAGGGAGAGAGACTACTCTCATCGTAGGGACAGACAGGGCCAGAGGCCAGGGTTCCCAGATAGGACCTCACCTGAAAACAGATATAGATGCAGAGACTCCTCCAGCCCAAGGGATAGAAGGGGATACAGGGACAGCTCCAGGGAAAGCCGATCAGGGTCCATGTATGGAATTGAAGAAAACACACATACACGTCCACAGATAAGAGGAGGGGGTGCGTGGCTAATAGATTCAGGGGCCACCAATCTCACAACTTATGATAGAAAAATCCTCACTTCATTTACAAAAGAGAACTACCACATCAAGGTAGCCAAACAGAATAAAGTTCTAGTGACTGGGAAGGGAGACACGTTCATAAACGGAATAGGGAAGATAGAGGGGGTATTACTCATACCCAAAATACCACACAATATATTGGCCACACTAAAACTCAGCAAGGACATGGGTATAGAGACCACTTTTAAGGGAGGAAAGGTTTACATGACCAAAGGCAAGGAGAATATTGGTAAGATCACCATCTATGGAGGGCTAACATACCTCCAACCCAAAGGGGATCATCAAATAAGTATAAACGCCCAACTAGAAGAAAGAAGACAAAACAGGCATCTATGAGGAGGCAGAGGGGGACAATACTGATGACACCATTAAAGACAAACATACCCACAATACAACACACAAGGGGAAATTATTAATTGGCAAGCCCATTCACAATGATTGTGCTCACTTGCTACATAGAAAGTTGGGTCATGCCAGCTTTCCAGTCATCCAGAAAATGACTGACTGTACCAATGGTTTAAAAATAAAAGGTTGTAAGAATTATTTAGAGTGCTCAGTATGTAAATCCTCCAAACTAAAAACCAAACCCAAGCCAAGGAAGGCCACACGCACCACTAAGTCCATCTTCCACCTAGTTCATATGGACTTAGTGGGTCCAACAAAGCCCTCTATAAAGTACAAAAAGAGGTTCTTCCTAACAATAGTGGATGATTTCAGCTGCTATGGTTTTGTGTATACAATAAATCATAAAAATGAAGCATTCCAAAAGTTTAGAGAATTTTACAAGAGGGTTGAAACACAACACAATACAAAAATAAGACAAATAATGATTGATAGGGGGTCTGAGTTCCTATCAAGGGACTTCTCAAACTGGCTAAAAATGTGCGGAATATTACATACACATCTTCTCCATTTTCCACGTTCCAGAAAGGAGTGGTAGAGAGGAGGAACGGAATCTTACAAACAATGGTAAGGTGTGCATTAGAAGATGCAGAGCTAGGACAATCCTTCTGGGCAGAAGCACTCATGTACTCAAACTATACACTGAACAGACTATGGTCTAGCGTAGTGGAGAAAACACCCTATGAGGTAATGTACAACAGAAAACCACAAATTTCACAACTGCACATATTTGGGGTCACAGCAGATGTACATATCCCCAAACAACTAAGGTGAAAGGGAGACAAGGTCTCAAGGAAATTAAGGTTCATGGGGTATGAGTCAGGCACAAAAGGATATAGATTCATTGATAAGGACAATAGATATATCGTATCCAGAACAGTGGTGTTCACGAGAACACCAACTGGTCAAGAATACACCTCAATGAAGTGTTCATCAGGCAGGAAAACACAAACAATATGAGGGACCAGGACAAACAGACCACTATGGAAATAAAAACACAAGAGGGGCACAAACCTAGGCACAAAGAGATATCCACCAAAGGGTGGAAAGAAGACCACCCCACCATTAAGATAGACCCAATCACAGAAAAGGAAGCCCAATACATGCATGACACTGAAACACAACCAAACAGACCCGTGAGACATAACAGAAACAAGATTCCAAAGAGGTTTGAGGATTATGTCTTATCTATACACACAAACAAGGCAACTCCCACTTCAGGAACTTGAGGACAACAAGACGCTATATAAAGCTAGACTTGTAGCACAGGGGTTTGCGCAGAGATATCCAGACGATTATACGGATACTTACTCACCCACAGTTAGGGCAGAAAGTGTCAAAAGCGCCCTGGTAACAGCTTTCATCATAGGCCTAGAAGTCTATCAATTTGATGTTCAGACTGCCTACCTCCACGCGGAGCTAGATAAAGAGATCTATGTCAAAGCGCCCCTGGGAAAGGACACACAAAAAGGGGATACCTGGTTACTGAATAAAAGCTTGTATGGACTGAAGCAATCAGGGAAGAGATGGTATGAGTGTCTAGCCAAAATACTCAGGGACATGGGTTTCACTGCCACATCAGGAGATCTCTGTTTTTTCATCAAGAAAGAGGGCACATCCATCGAGTACGTACTCGTTTATGTAGACGACATTCTATACCTAGGCCAACACAAACGGAAATGTGATGAGTTTGCTGAAAGACTAGGGAAACATTTCACACTCAAGACACTAGGGAGAGTCAACAAGGGTCCAAATCGACAAAACAAAGAATGGGTTCAGAGTCTCACAGAAAGAAAAAATATTAGAACTCATACACAAATGTAATATGAAGGATGCCAAGTCATGTGAGACACCCATGCAAACAGATTTTCTGAAACATATGCATGAAGAAGGTGAGTCATTTAAGGACAATACTCTCTACAGATCCGTTATTGGATCTCTTCTTTACATAGCTAACTGGACAAGGCCCGACATCAGCCTAGCGGTCAACCTACTATCTAGACATGTCAGTGACCCAAAAATATACCACTGGGAGGGTGTGAAAAGGATAATCAGGTATCTGAAATATAGCATAGATGCATACTTATGCTTAGAACCAGTAAATTCCAGAGAACCTATATTGACCTGTTATGCGGATGCTGACTGGGCAGGTGACACGAAGAGCAGAAAGAGCACCTCTGGTTCTATATTCCTCATCAACAACTGCCCAGTTCACTGGTACACCAGGAAACAGAACTTGGTAGCCACATCCACAGCAGAAGCAGAGTACATCTGCCTGTCAAAGGCAGCCAACAACGTGACATGGTTCGACGACCTGCTTTCCAATATATGGACTGAACCAGCTTACCCAATAATTATTCATGAGGATAATAAAGCAGCCATAGACATTTCCAACGCGGACGCTGTGGGCCAGAGATCCAGACATATCGACATCAAGCATAAGCACGTCAGACAATTATCAAACATTGGTTTTATCAAAGCCATACACTGTAAGACTGCTGAACAAATCGCAGATATCCTGACAAAACCCTTACAGAACAAGCAACATGCATACCTGACTTCAAAGTTAAGGGTATCTATGCAGCGTACAGATGCATCTTCAAACGTTAGGCATTTAGAGGGGGATTTGTTACATGTAAATGCCTAGTTTTGTATGCCCAAGGCAGGGCAAGAGTTAACTCCACCTTTCCCACCTGACCTTTCCCTTGACCCCTCCTTACCTTGACCCCGCCTCCTTGGTATTTAAGTCCGTGCCCAGGGACTGGCCGCTGTATTCCAGATGTTCACCTGAAAGAGAAAGGCAAGACCTAAATAAATGCTTTTGAAATAAACTTATTTCGTATATAGAGTTATTGGGCTAGATCCTTGGAAATAATTAACACGTTTGGAAGAAAGGCTGCACTTGAAAAGACATGAAGACAGGTCACCCTGTTTTGGTGGAGAGAGAGGAATTGATTGGGCTTATTTCCAGGGCTGGAAGCCTTCCATGTTGTGCTTATTTCGAAGGCCAGGTGAGATGCTCTGTGAGGAGAGGCCAGGCCAGGCGAGGAGGGACTGGGAGGGGAGGGGCGAGGCATGCTATTCAGCCAAACTGCACAAAAAGTTAGTTACTGGTTCTGGTGAACCAGTGTGAACCGACTGAATCCCACCACTGCACATAACCTACAAAATTATGCATTATTATGTTTTCCTGTAAGCAAACTACAAATTCTTATTAAATTCTAAGTTCAGGTTTGTCTTTACGTATATACAATTATTGTATTTATGCCCATTGTCCTTATTAGCCATTGATGTAACAGTTTGAATCAGGAAAATATTATGATTACCGCACTATTCTACAGGCTCTTGGTTACTTACCAGAGAAACAGCACAATTTTAAGAGCTGTTTTAAATCTTGTAACTTCATTGTTATTGTGAAAATCAACATCTCTGTGGAAGCAACAAAGTACCATATACATTTTTGCTTCTTTGCAGTGAGGGACATACATAAGAAATCAGTCTTATTTTCCATTGAAAGAGTCTGTTATTTACTTTAAAATAAAATAGTAAAAATAATAAATAGTAAAAATCAGTCAACAGCTTTTAATTGTGTTCAGTCTCTGTTCACATTTACCCCCTAAGAGAAAACCTAGTTCCAAATTGCTATCATGCTGATCTTGGCCATACAAAACTATATAGATAACCCCAACAATAGCAACTGCAGTAAGAGCACTTGAGGGGAAACCTCTTCCCTGCTTTCAAACAAACCAGAAAGAGTGGCTGGTCTACATATATGGCTTTTAATATATATAATATTGGCCTCATTGGTAAATGAAGAAAAAAAGCTTTTATTGTACCTTTATAAAGAAACAGATCATGCATCTTGCAAGAGAACTCCAGTGAATACAGCAGCTGACATTGTTTTAAACCTCAGGCTATAGCAAATGCAACATTTGTTTAACATGCCATACTTCTGTCTAGTGCATTAAAGTATGAATAGTCATAGAACAATTTAATAAAGTAACTTAGCTCCTGAGAAACAAAGGAAGGAAGATGTTTGTGAGAGAGGAATTTCTTCTCCTTTGTCACCATATAAACAACTTTTGTTATTGAGATCCTCATGAAATGTGGTTTATGGAACAGAGGGTGACTGCAAAGAGGGAATTGCCCAGAAATCAGGAACAAGTATCTTTGGAGAACCACAAGGAGGCACCAAGATGGATGAGGCAGAGTCTATTTTTGCAGGAAGGTTTTGAAGATTGAAGTCAATAAATATAAATTCAGAATATACTACTTATTTATAAAATATAGAAATAACAATACTTTAATAAATATGCAAAAAATGATTTAAAAAACCAGATGAAATTATCTATGATAGTAGATAATTTTATGGCCCAGTAAACATACATTTACTGTAATAGATTAAACTTAGATAAAATTCATGAACTTGTTGGATATTACAACATTAATCAATGAAAATCAAATCACTTTTCCAAAGAACAATTAAAAGTAAATTTGCCCCAAAGCATACAGTTATATAAAATATAATAATAAAAATATAATAATAAAAATAAATAAATAAATAAATAAATGCATACTTACATCATTCTTCCTAGCACATTCTCCAGTTTTGTTCCATCTTGGCTGTTTAGAATGTTTTCTATTGGGCATGTGTTAACATGGAAGGTTGTTTGGCTTATTTTTAGGCAGGTGGACACTGATTTTCAGCCTAATTTTTTTTCTTTAAGTGGAGTAAAACACAAGAACAGTGAGTTGTTTCATGATTGAAAGAATCAATGCATTATTTCAATGATCAATGATGCATTGATTCTTTCAATCATGAAACAACTCACTGTTCTTGTGTTTTGCTCCACTTAGAGAAAAAATTAGGCTGAAAATCTGTGTCCACCTGCCTAAAAATAAGGTCTGATGAATTATCTGCAAAACTCTGGAAGAATGTTAGAGGAATGCAATTATCAGGAATTCCATCTCTCTTTCACTGGCAAATTGTCAAATTAATATTCTATACGCTTGGTTATTTATATTCTACCTTTCCTCAGAAACGTGAGGTGAGTGTCTCTCCCCATAAAAGATAATCTTTTGAGGTAAGATGGAGTATAAGTATAGGGGTTAATTGGCTTTTGTATTGGGGTTTTATTTGTGTAAGCTGTCTGGAGTCACCATGAGTAACTTGAGCAGCCATATAAATTTTCTAAATAAATAAGTAAATAAATAAAGAGTAGTTTGAAATCACTAATGGGCAAGACTGGCTCCCTAGCCTTATATTCATGTTTACTCATTATACCATACTTGTAATCTAATACATCAGGTAGCTCTGATCTCATATTTTGAAATTATATCCTTTTGTAATTAAAATTCCAGAACTAGTAATATATAGATTTCTTATGTTTAATTCAAACATAATTGTATGTGAATAGCACATCCAATTTGATTGCAAGAACTGGAGAATAATAAATTTAACACTAGAGGTCAGCCTACAGCAGGATATTTTTTCTTTGTTATCTATTTTAACAGAATAAAACTAGAATCATTTTTCTCTTTCTTAGAAACAGTGAAATGTTTTTAGATATGCAGATGTTGTATAGATGTACTTGAAATCAAAATAACTCTAATCAGTTGGAGTCATTGGTGTTTTAAGGAGGCACTCAAACACAAATAGATTAAGCAATCCTCCAGTCATCCTAAAGATGTTTCACTTCTCATCCAAGAAGCTTCTTCAGCTAAAGAAGCTGAAGACATTTCTTGGATGAGAAATGAAATGTCTTCAAAGAAAAATCAGAAAGTCCATTTGCCTCTTGAAAAAAAAGCACCTTTGGGACAACCATGACCTGGATGACAGAATCTCCATAGACAATCCTCCAGTCATTTCTTAAAAGGAGATCTTTCCATGTTTAGACTTTTAAAAATGTCTATAAGGTTAATATGGATGGTTTTTGAAAAGTTCTTTTCAGCCATGGATGATGATAATGCCTAGTTCATTGTAGGGAATTCAGTTGCTGAAAATAATCTATTTATTTTCTAATTTTAAGTAGAACAAACAAGTCACCTCCCTTTATAGTTTAGCCTTCTGGGTTTCCCTGACAACATGAAATATATTTCCTTCCTGCCTTTTATCTTCTTTCCCCCTTTTACTAATAATGTAAATTCACAATATGTTCTTGTCTCTTAGCCAATGAGAGAATAACATGCTGCTCATCTTGGCTATTGCTTGGGATTGTATATAGAGAAAAATACTTTGACAGTCTCGTTGTTCTTAACAGAGCTGTCTAGGTGTTCCAAGTCTTTAAAGCAGGGTTTCAATGAAACTTTCCTGGGGTTAAACATAAATGCTTATCTGGAAAAGAATGAAAATATATTTCCTATGAACTAAAGGCAGGAATAAGTGGAATTAGAATTCAGTAGGCACAGTTCTAAATCTCAAGTGATAGAAATTCATGCTCCTCTTCTCAATTTCATTTACTAAGCCTCCTCTATTGTTATACTTCAAATCCCAGAATTCTTAGCAATGACCACATTTTTGCAAAAAGTCCAAGAATTAAAGTCTATGCTTCCAGAGATGTCCAGACTGGAGAAAACTACTCTAAACTTTCCTTCCTTAATCTGACTAATGTGCCAGCTGCATCTTCTATAATCCCCTGCATATTGGAAGGTGATGGAACGTAGCCTAACAAAAATAAAAGATATTACACAACTGTTTTCTTCCTCATTTCTCTGCAAACCAAAAGAAAATCATTTGAACACTATTTTTAAATTATTCTGTGTACTCTACCGTATGCTGTGTATTGCTATCATTTTAACTGATACTGCATTAGCAGCAAGTTGTACTCTAACTAACGCAGGAGGAGAAAATGAAGTTATTCCAGAAAAATTATTTCTAATATTTTCAAGCTCTTATTTCCAAATTGTGCATTTAAGTTTCTGATCCTCACTTTAGAATATTAGAATAGAATAGAGCTGGAAGGGACCTTGGAGGTCTTCTAGTCCAGCCCCCTGCTCAAGCAGGAGAACCTATACTATTTCAAATAAGTGACTGTCCAGTCTCTTCTTAAAAACCTCCAGTGATGGAAAGCCCACGATTTCTGAATGCAAGCTGTTCCACTGATTAATTGCCCTCACGGTTAGGAAATTTCACCTTAATTCTAGGTTGCTTCTCTCTTTGGTTAGTTTCCAACCATTGTTTCTTGTCCTGCCCTCTGGTGCTTTGTAGAATAATTTGACCCCCCTCTTCTTTGTCGCAGCCCTTCATATACTGGAATACTGCTATCATGTTGCCCCCAATTCTAATTTTCTTTAGACTAACCAAACCCAAATCCTGCAGTCTTTGATCATCTTTGTTGCTCTTTGAACTTTTTCCAAAATCTCAACATTTTTTTTGTAGTATGGTGACCAAAATTGGTTGCAGTATTCCAGGTGTGGTCTTACTAGGGTTTTATAAAGCGGTACTAATACTTAATGTGATCTTGATTCTAAGCCTCTGTTTATACAACCCAGGATTGTATTAGCTTTTTTGGTGGCTGCTGCTCATTGCTGGCTCATATTCAAGTGATCACCCACTAGGACTCCAAGGTCCCTCTCACAGTTACTGTTTTTGAGGCAGGTCTCCCCTAATCTGTGCTTATACCTTTGATTTTTCCTGCCTAAATGTAAAACTTTGCTCTTCTGCATATTAAAAATTATTTTGTTGAATAGGACCCATTGTTCAAGTTTCTCAATAACTTTTGGGATCCTGAGCTTGTCTTCAGGAATGTTGTCTATTCCTGCCAGTTTAGTGTTATCTGCAAATCTGATGACTTTCCCTTCTCATGTAAGTCATTTATGAAGATATTGAAGAGTACTGGGCCTAAGATGGAACCTTATGGTACCCCACTGCTTACTTCTCTCCATGTGGATATAGTACCATTTAGTACTATTCATTGGGTATGGTTTGTCAGCCAGCTACAAATCAGAGGTGGGTTTCAGCAGGTTCTGACCAGTTCTGGAGAACTGGTAGTGGAAATTTTGAGTAGTTTGGAGAACCCATAGTAAAAATTCTGACTGGCCCCACCCCCATCTATTCTCTGCCTCCCAAGTCCCAGCTGATCGGGTGGAAATGGGGATTTTGTAGTAAACTTCCCCTGGAGTGGGGAGGGAATTGAGATTTTACAGTATCCTTCCCCTGCCATGCCCACCAAGCCACGCTCACCAAGCCATGCCACGCCCACCAAGCCACGCCCACAGAACTGGTAGAAAAAAAATTGAAACCTACCACTGCAACAAATCCATCTAGTGATGATGTTGTCTTTTCCACATTTTTCTAGTTTACCAAGAAGTAGGTTATGGCCTACTTTGTCAAATGCCTTACTGAAATCTAAGTATACTATGTCCATAGCACTTAGCTGGTGTACTAATTTAGTCACTTTATCAAAGAATGAAATAAGATTGGTTTGGCTTGATCTGTTTTTAACAAACCCATGCTGGCTACTAGTTATAACTTTATTTGCTTCTAGTTGTTCGCAGATCTGTTTCTTGATTATCTTTTCCAGGATCTTCCCATATATTGCTGTTAGACATTGGTCTGTAGTTTCCTGGGTCTGGTCCCCCCCCACTTTCTTGAAGATGGGAAAAACATCAGCCCTTTTTCAATCCTCAGGTACTTCCCCAATGCTCCAGGATTTTTGACAGATATGGTACAATGGTTCTGTAAGGTCCTGCCTCTCCTCCTTTCCCAAGAAAGTATAGACTCTTGAAACGTTGTATTTCAAAAGGAACCTTTTATTGAGAAGAAGTGATAGCAGGACAAGGCGAAGCAGAATCTAAATTCCCTCCCAAACTATACAGTTAGATATAAGACTTTAGAATCCCTCCCTCCAGTCTGATGTGGATTCAGCCAATCCACAGGTGTGAAGATGTTATTGTAACAGCCATCTTGAGAAACAGATAAGGAGCTGTTCCCAGGGTCTTCTTCTGCTTTCAATAAACTGAAACAATCCACATGGCCCTCCCTCCTTATTACATTCCAAAAAAGGTGAGAATACTGCAGGGTGCTTAGGCACCAGGAAAAAGGTTATAAAGTATAACTTATCCCCATGCTCTCCCCTCCCTCCATTTGATTGACAGTATCATGTTAGGGATCTGACAGGTTCTGAGATAACATTTGCCAGCTCTTTCAGAACTCTGGGATGTAATCTTTTGGGTCCCAGTAATTTATATTCATCAAGGTCAGATAGATGTTCTCTTACCATTTTCTTGCTTATTTTAATTTTAATTTCTAATTTGTCTTTTACAATAGTATTTTTGGTATTTGGGCTATAATTTCTTTTTGCGTGAAGATTGATGCAAAGAACAAGTTAAGCAGCTCTGCTTTCTCCCTACTACCTGTTACTACCTTGCCATCTCTCTCTTTAGCGAACCCTACTTGACTTTTTTCTTATTATTAATATGTTGAAAGAAACTTTTTAAAAATTTCTTTGACTTTTGTTGCAAGTCTTTGTTCATTCTGAATCTTTGCTTTCCTGACTTCATCTTTGCATGTTCTGGCTGTCTGCTGATAATCAGCCTTAGTTATGTGTCCCTCTTTCCATTTTTTGTACTTTTCCTTTTTGTCTTTCAATCTGTCAGAGAGATCATTGTGCAGCCATGATGGTTTCTTCTTGGATTTCTTGTTTTTCTTTTTCAGTTGTATTGTGCTGGACTGGGCTTTTATGATCACATTTTCCCCATGCTTCTTGAGTTGTTTTCCCCTTTAGGATTTTTGTCCATGGAATCTTTCCTAGGCTCTCTGAGTTTGTTAAAATCAGCTCTTTTAAAATTTAAGACACTGGTTGGATTATATTCTATTGTTTGTGTTTGCATTATATTAAATTCCACTTGTCAACAGGGGCTCATTATTTGGAGTAGCACAGTCCTGTCAGACATGAGGACCTAATATATCATGAGGTCAATCTATGTTGTGGCCCACCAGCGGCCAGCGGAGCTGGCAGCAGAGTTGGACAGTGAGGAGGTTGGGGAGGAACATGGATCAGTCCTGGGGCTGAGGAAAGCTTGGACGAGGGCTCTGCATCGGAGGCAGAGAGGGAGCTAGACAGCAGTGAGGCAGAGGAACAGCTGGAGCCTGTTCCCAGTGTGTGCATGCACAGAGCTGCCAGAAGACAAGAACAACTAAGAAAGCAGGGTTGACTTGGGAGTAAAGTCACACCTTGGAGGTGATTGGCCCCTCCCATAGGAAACAAGAGAGAAGCGAATGGGGAGTGGGCTTTTGCAGGAAACAATTTGGTCATTTCAAGAGTGGAAAATTCTGTTTGTGACTCTAAGAGACTCTGTGCCAAGTTTTGCCTTACGCTGCATTTGGAAACTAGTTATCTGGCAGCTTTCCAAGTGAGATAAGGTTTGTGTTGATAAATATTCCTCTGAAAGACTGTTTGCCAAGCCTTGCTGACTGTGAATGAAAGGAATTCACAGTCATGTAAATAAAAGGGGTTTTGCCAGGACCAACACTCTGCTTCATGCTTTTTAAGGAAGCCTGGGTTAGAACTATCTATTGTTTCCCCAAAAAGTAGAATGTCTGCAATCCAGTAATTGACATGGTGAGTTTTATATGGTACTGTATACAACAGTGGTCACCAACTGGTGGTCTGTGGACCACTGGTGGTCTATGAGAAAATTTTGGTGGTCCACAGAAAAATTATTTGCATTTTTTTATATTGCACTAAATCAGGGGTCCTCAAACTATGGCCCCTGGACCAGATACATGCAATGAACATTTGTGTTTCTACAGAGAGTTTCCCCCTTCAGGATCTTTTTGTGTGGGTTGGAGGGGGGCAGAAATTCCGACTTGGGGTCTGCTTCAACCTCCTGGTGCAGGGCTTTGGGTAAAGGCTGGAGGGAAGTTGTGCTGGTGGTAAAGAGCCAGAGGGCCTTGTTCCTGTGGGACTGCATCATGGTTTGGAACTGACTGACCATTTCAGCCCGCTGAGCCTCCAGGCGCCGGTACCTGGCCTTCCACTCCTGCAGGTCTTCCCTCTGCTTGGAAAGCCTATGCTTGTAGTCCTCAGTGAGGTGCTTCTGCTGAGCCTCCTTCTCAGTCAGATCCAATTTGAACTAAGCCAGCTGTTTTGCCAACTCTTTCTTGTTGTGGCTGCTTAGCTCCAACAACTGCTTCCTGTTGGGGCCCGGGTGGGGAGACAAGGGGTAACTGGCAAGGGAGGGGTGAGTAGAGGCTGATGAGCCCCCCCCCCCGATGTGAGTGACATCGAGTTGGCCATTGAGTTAGCCACGCCCACCCAGTCACATGA
>WNWU01013815.1:27207560-27250998 GCA_012654045.1 Ptyas mucosa | reverse complement strand
GCTGCCCTAGCTCAACTCCAGCGCACATGCGCGCACTGGCCAACTGATTTTCAGGCCTTTCAGTCCCACCGGAAGTTGGGAAACTGGCTGTTTCCTGCCTCTGGAAGGCCTCCAGGGGGATGGGGAAGGCTGTTTTTGCCCTCCCCAGGCTCCTAGAAAGCCTCTGGAGTCTGGGGAGGGGAAAAAATGGGCCTACCGGGGCCACCGTGCCATCGCGTGCCAAAAGCAGGGGGAAGTGTGGGGGGTCCACATGGCATATGCGGGAGGGCTAGCACATTGAATTATGTATGTGGGCACACGCACCCGTGACCCCCCCCACAATTCCCGCTTTTGGCATGTGACAGCAAAAAGGTTAGCCATCACTGATTTAGAGAATTTAGATACTGCCTATCTATACAATATTCTGGATTTACAGTATATACTGTACATATATTTATATTTATATACAGCAAGATAGTGTTGGGCAGACATAATAGAAAGAATTTTATTGTATTCCAACATGGTCTACCTGTAGTAAGAAGCAAGTAGGAAATAAGGCAATATGTACAAGTAGAAATTGAAGTGAGACTCTGGATAGGAATGTGTAAAAATGTTGCCATTTTTACACATCTTGTAAATATTTTTATATGCCTTTTTGAACATAGTCTAGAGAATCTTCAAGAGCTTTTCAGTTCTTCTTTACTAAGAGAAAATACAAAACAAGGCCCAGCACAGTTAAATTGAAAAGAGCAGAGTAATCCTCACCTTCTGGCAATGGTTACCAGAATATGCAAAATGTGCAGTGGTGGGATACTGCTGATTTAGCAACCAGTTTGGTGATCGTGTTTCGTGATCGTGTTTCACCCAAACCAGTCCAAACTGGCTGAATCCAACCCCTGAAGATGTGGTAATTTTCTGATCAGGTCAGGGTTATGAATGGCTCTCCATTATGGCAATCTATAGTTAGGAATCGGGTTGGCCTGGAGAAAGACAAAGCAAAGTAGGTCAAATTTTGCACTTGACAAGCTATCAACTCACATGGACCAACTAACGTGTAGCTTAGTTCTCACTCTGGGATACAGTGCATCTACTTCAATGTTTCTGTATTTTGCCTTTTGTATTGTAGCTCTTCCTCTGGGATTGTTTTCTATTATTGCTTTATACATTTTTGTCCTTTAAAATGTAGGGCAGTTTTGCTGTATCAACGGGAGAGAGAAATGTTCCCTTTTTGACATTTGGGTTACATACCTCTGTTGCTTAGAAACAGCAGGGACAAGACAGAAAGGCAGTAGATTTATAACTGCAAGATTTTCTGTAGATTTTGGAAACAGAGCAACCTGAAATATATTTGTGCGTAATGACTGATCAGAAATGCAGCCAATTCACAGTTATACAAAGAATTAAAATGTTTATGTTAAAAACTAGTGAGTGTCGATTTTTAGAGCTGTTCAAATCCTTTACAGTAAAAGATGTGGCTCAGAATGACACAAAAGCATTTGGAAACACCTTTGCCATTGTTAAAGCATTCATACAAATACAATAAGGAGTAACTGTTAAAATTATTATCTGAATCAGAGCTTTTTCTAGGAGAGGGAGTACATTCCATCAAACAGAAGCCCAGATTAAGAGCTACACTTTCCCGATAGAGGATGGAGGAAAAGACTCAGGGTAGCCACACCCCTTTCAGGATCTATCTAGTAGGTCAGAAGTTATAGCTTTATTTTGGCAACATTCTGTCCATTAGCTGTAAGCAAATAAAGGATTGGACTCAATTGGATAGTGTTGTGCCATCTTTGGGTTTGGACCTGACCTGACCAAAGAGATGCTACAATGGTCATAAGTATAAAAAACTAGTTGTAAGTCACTGGGCCCTATCTAACATAATAAAATTCAATGTAGAGAAAAGTAAAGTCTTACACTTAGGTAAGAAAAACCAAAAGCACACGTGTAAACTGGGGGAAACCAGGCTTAATAGCAGTGACTGTGAGAGGGATCTTGGAGTCTTAGTGGACAATCAGCTAAATATGAGCCAGCAGTATGCAGCGGCAGCTAAAAAAGCCAATGCAATCCTAAATTGCATTAACAGAGGAATACAATCAAGATCAAGTGAGGTACTAATACCACTCTATAAAGCTCTTGTAAGACCACACCTAGAGTACTGCATCTAGTTTTGGTCACCACACTATAAAAAAGATGTTGAGACTCTAGAAAAAGTACAGAGGAGAGCACCAGGATGATTAGGGGACTAGAGACTAAAACATATGACGAACGGTTACATGAACTGGGCATGACTAGTCTAGTGAAGAGAAGGACCAGGAGAGACATGATAGTTGTCTTCCAATATTTCAGGGGCTGCCACAGAGATGAAGGGGGTCAAGAGGTGGGTTTCAGCAGGTTTTGGCCAGTTCTGGAGAACCGGTAGCGGACATTTTGAGTAGCTTGGAGAACCGGTAATAAAAATTCTGACTGGCCCCATCCCCATCTATTCTCTGCCTCCTAAATCCCAGCTGATTGGGAGGAAATGGGGATTTTGCAGTAACCTTCCCCTGGATTGGGGAGGGAATGGAGATTTTACAGTATCCTTCACATGCCATGCCCACCAAGCCACGCCCACCAAGCCATGCCATGCCCACCAAGCCACACCCACAGAATCGGTGGTAAAGATTTTTGAAACCCACCACTGGCTATTTTCCAAAGCACTTGAAGGCCAGACAAGGAATAAAGGATGGAAACTGACAAGGAGAGATTCAACCTAGAAATGAGGAGGAACTTTCTGACAGTGAGAATAAGCAACCAATGGAACAGCTTGCCTTCGGAAGTTGTGGGAGCTTCATTACTTGAGACCTTCAAGAAAAGATTAGACTGCCATTTGTCAGAAATGGTGTAGGGTCTCCAGCTTGAGTGGGAGATCAGACTAGATGACCTATAAGGTCCCTTTCAACTCTGTTAATCTGTTAACTTTTCAGCTCAGTCATAACTTTGAATGGTTGTTAATTGAATGATTATAAATCAAGGTCTAGCTGTTTGCTGATACTTGAAGAAATAAGGTCTCCTTGCTTTCTACATTACTCAGACACTCCTACGAAACTTTATCCTTACTCATTGACATGATTCCAATTTGGTTGCCTCTTTCATCCCAACCATCTACTCCATGACAAGAGTCACCAAAGGACATTTATTGAAAGTTGATATTGTGAATTATGTATTACAGTTGCACTGGATTTTCTGTTGCCTTGTGTTAAGACTGACTCGAACTTTCAGCTATATTCCACTTTGCTCGCAGTTTCACAAAGAATGGGGGGGGGTGGATTGGAATGCAAGGATTGGGGGAATGGCCTCCAAGCATCGTTGGTTCCTATGACACATTGCCCCCCCCCCTCAAGGACACCCAGAATAGATGCCACAGCATGATTGGCTGGTTCCCAAAACAAAATGAACAGAAGTGATTGGTGGATGTAATGGACTGTGGGTGGCCCATGGGGAAAGCGGAAATGAACTATGCATGCATTTGTGCAGGAAGCTGAGAGCTGGTTTCGCTTCTTCTGTGCCAATATGGACTTATTCAGTAAAGTTTATGCTTTTGGTAAAATAACTCCCAGGAATTTCTTTTTCTGGATTTGCCTGCTGGATAGCTGACATTAAACCAATTCTCCCAGTAGCAGCCTACCTAGACCCCACCAGGAGTTGGGAATTTTGAGATGTCGGCAACCAACAAAGGAACGGAAGGTGCAGCAAAGCCAGGGGAAGCCTCTTCTTAAGAGACCTCAGTGGTTGCCCAAGCTGAAGCCGGAATGCAAGCAGCTGGCACATGCCCCAAACAGAAGCTCGAGAAGTCTGAGCAATAACCTGTGCTAAAGGGAGAGAGAGGGATGGAAGGACCATATTTGGCCCCAAGGGCTGGTGGGTGAGCTATGTGGGAAAGGCGGTGGAAGCAGAGGATCAACCAATCCCCCTTGGTATCACAATGACCTGGGAGAGCAAGTGGAAAGCTAGGTGAGCAGCTGAGGGGATGTCCTAGCTGAGTGGAAGTTCCCAGTCGCAGCTTGAAGTCCATTGATGGACTTCTGAGGGAGAAGTACAGCAGGTTGGAGGTCCGGGGAGCCACCACACTGAGGGTGGCAGTCACAAGAGTTGGGACAAGGGCCATGAATCTGTTGTCTACCCCCTCCCCTCCCCTCCTGCAGCCCATGGTGCCAAACTGACCTGGGGCAGTGGGAGCCCCACACCAAGGGACAGCAGCTCCCATCCCAGCCACTGCCCCATTGGGGGGCAGGCGGCAGCACATAAGCACCAGTAGCAGCTGGTATTCCTGTTCAGACACCCCTGACCTCAGTGGGGGCTGCTGCCTGGTTACATCCTAGTGCGAGTGTCAGGGTTCCAAGAAATAACCCCAAAGCAATCAAAACTCTGAGGCCTAGAGTTTCCTCAAAGCATAATTTTATTTGGGATGACATATTGGCATAACTGGTGAAAACCCGACTCTAAAGGAATCAAAACCCAAAGTTCTTGCCCCCCAGGTCACATGTCCATCACATGGTCCAATCAAGTCACAGTCCCAACTCTGGCTGGCTTTGGTCCACACCCTTCCAACACCTGGTAGAGCATCCTTGGCTCCCATGGGAAAGAATGCTATTTTGGCTACACATCCCCCAGCTATCTCTACCTCCCCCTCACGTTCCCACAGCTCCACCTAGTCTCACTGTGGCAGCCCTGAAGATGCTTCCAAAATGGCTTCAGGGTTGACAGTGAGAGGACTGACTGCCATCTCCCCTAGCAGCCTGGTTTGATGGGCAACCTGACAACTTACTTCCTGACCCAAGTCTGCAACTACATGGAGCGCCATGGAGTGATGTACCCAGAGAAGCGTGTCCAGGTCAATGCCATGACATTAAACCTGGAGGGGGATGCAGAGGGATGGTTGGTGTCTCTCCACAATGAAGGGGCTCTGGAGATACAAGACCTGAACACTTTCATGCAGATGTTGAATCTAAAGACCCACAGTAGCCCAGTATGCAGAAACCAGTATCTGCTCCCAGTGGCAGAGCAAGCAGCTGGTGGCAAAGTACATCCAGGATTTTTGGAGCCTAGTGGCTCACCTGAGTGTTTGGCCTGAACATATGCTGGTCAATTCCAGGAGGGCTGAACAAGGAGCTGTATCACAACTGCCTGCCCCAGGGAGTGCCCCATGACCTTTGAGCATGGTACCAGTTAGCTACAAACATGGAACTGAACCTGATGGAGTATCAGGAGCACATTGTGCATGAGAACTGGCCCTGCCAAATGCCCAAGAGACACCCAGGTCCCCATGGAGGAAGAGGGGGTTCAACCCCTACCAATGGGGAGAAGTCCCGCCGGAGAGCCCGGAAATGTGTTTCCGATATGGGAAGGAAGGCCACTGGACAGCCAATTGCTTCGGGCCACAGCTGGCATATGCACCATGAAGCCCAGTCCAACCAAAGCCAAAAAAACCACCCCCAAAGCCGAAGGAGAAAACATAGGTGGTTCAACAGGTCATAGAGGTCTCTCCCCAATCCAGAGGGGGAAAGGACTTCTTGGACCCACAGAAAACCCAGCTTGATCTTCTACAAAAGCAACAGCGAAGGGGAAGATGCTAAATGGCACCATCACCCTTATGATGGCCGAGGTGGAGATTTTGGTGCCCCCCTCAGGAGTAAGGGGGCCCTCATGGCCTTGTTGGACTCGGGGCGCACTCAGTGCCTAATTAACCTTCAGACAGTAGATAAACTAGGAGTGAGGCTGAGGAAGGTAAGGCAGCCCATGGGGTTCTCCCAATTAGATGGCTCACATATAGGAGAGGCACTCCCCTCCATTGCCTAATGGAGCCAATGAGCCTCAGGGTTGGGACCCATAAAGAGACTACTTGTTTTATTGTGGCTCCTGGAATGATGGAGACCATGGTCCTAGGACTAGCATTGTTGAAGAAATGGAATTCCTTTTTTTAAAAAAGTTTTTTTTATTAATAATACAAATTAAAAACATTGGACATGATGTGACATCTCCGGTTTAAACATTTTCATCAAGTTCTACCTTGCAATCAATACAATTCCTTATCTCTAGACAAGTTTTACACTATTTATCACATTTCAAACATGCAGATTCTTTTTTTTTATTGAAAAAGTTTTAAAAAATTTTACATACATTTTCTCCCCCCTCCCCAACCACCCCCCCGACTTCCCAGAGCAAATACAAGTACAAGATAAAATACAGCTCAAATTCTCTAAGTTAAACTCCATTTCACACTTATCATAATCCTAATCATTAAACAAGTAGATAAAAGGAAAGCAAGTCTTCTTTCTTCTTATTCCATCTAATTCAACAGAATTAATCTCCATGTCTCCATTTATAGTTACAGCAGTTAATAAAACAATTAAGTATTACGTAATCACACCTATCATTACTCAATATAACTAATTAATACTTAGCAAATTATTAAGTCTATACGATCTAACAAGATATTTTATAACTTCTTTCATTTAAAACAGAGAAAAAAAAACCCAACAACAAAGAAAAATAAAGAAACCCTCAATCAAAAAAACCCCCCAAATTTAAAATAAAATACTATATAAAGTCTTCCGTCCTCCATTTTTAAACCATCAAGGTCCAGTTATAGTTAAAACACTTAATAAAAAAAAACAATAATAATAAAATTTTTAGTCAAAAAAGGAATATAACAGTCAAACCTCTTATAAATTTATCAATACAGATAAAACATCATTTAATAACTATATCAAACATTTAAATTCTTCATACTAGATTAAACCAGTTGCTAATCTTCTTGTCTTCACATCTTCCAACAGCGTATAGAATATCTTCATCATTTACGTCTACCCACCTAAATAGTAAATTGCTTCTTTATAAAAAAAAAAACCCCGAGTGACTTTATAATTATATTTGTAATAATATCCATCAAATCCAGTCAAAAATTAGATTAGTAGATTCATCAGACGTATTAAGGAAACCACCAGATCAGCTGCAATTGCTCTAGATCCATAGTCCTTTTGCCTTATATTTATTACCATCAAACAGGAAGCTCCAGTTTAGTATATTCAATAAAACTTCTACGTTTACAGTTAGATCCAGATTTATCACAGTCCTTAATAAAATATTCCAAATCCTTCAAGTCAGGGCATATTTCACAGCCCAACACACCAGCATTGCTGTGATCTGTTTATTCTTCTCAAAATATTCCAATACAGCTATAGATTGCCTCCTCATCGTTCATCACTTGGTTAACTGGCATTAAACTGCTGTCTACTTTTTTTTTTCTCCCAAAAATTCAAAATCTTTAAACATTTAAACAATACTTTTTAAGGACCATCATCTCGTCAAGCAGGGTTATTTTCCATTTCTCCAGGCTTTCTTCTTTTCCTTTTTACGAACTTTCTTCTTAACTTTGATCCCTCTGCCTTTTTTAACTCCAGTAAAATTTTGCGGTTTTTGGGATTGGATATTATAAACTTTTTGCAGGAATGTAGCTTCTTCTGGAAACAGCTCTTTAAGTACAGATTGAATTTTATAAAAAAAAATTCGTATAGCCAAAATTTCATCAACTTCCAGAGTTTCTTGCTCCTGCTCAGCCTTCATCTTTCTCTCTTCTGTAAAATCTGCTATGGTCTGTTGTTGTTTTTTTTCCTCTCCCAGCTCTTCATTCAATCCCCCACTGCTAGATTGCAACTCAGTATTTCCATGTATTTCATTGTTTCCAGCTTGAGAAGCTTGAAATATAGTATCAATTCTTTTCAATAAAGCAGAGGTAATTGAGCTCAAAGCTTCCTCAAAGTCAGACCATTGAGCGTTAAATAACCCTCCTTTACTTTCTTTGTTTTCAAAAAGCCCAGCCATCTTGCCCCCCTTCTTCCTTCCCTTCCAGAAGGACGGGGGGGAAAAAGAAGAAAGAAAAAAAAGAATTTCAAGAAGAAAAAAGGAAAAAAAAGACTTTTTAATTTATATTGCTGCTTGAGTTATTATTATTACATCCTTTCTTATTTCATCCACTTTTCAAAAAGGAGTTTTACGTTTCAAACAGGGGCTTATCAATAATTGCTTTTAACTTTCACTTCTTCACACCCCGTTGAAACTTAAACGCCATCTTGCTTTCACTTTCCACTTAGGAGAAATCTTTTAAGAAAGTAAATCCCTGGAGTCAAAAAAAAAGAAAAAAAATACTTGCTGTTTCCTTCGTGCAACTTGTGCTCTGCCAACTTGGTTCAAGAAGTATTTGTTTAAAGTTGTTTAATGGGGTGGCCGCGGCATCTAGTTCTGACAGGGAAAAACTTCCCCGTCAGAGGCATCCCAGGTCCGGAGCTTTGACAGGCTTCACGGGGAGCTCTCATCTTCGAGCACCAGATTATTAGCAAAATCTGGTGCTCTTAGGGAGCTCTACCCCACCCGTCTGCTCTCCTTCCCCCCTTCTTCCTGGGGGGAAGGATTCCAAACCGCAAGACAGCCGATTTTCGCTGTTCTTGCGATTCTACGGAGTCTGGGGCTGGCGCTTCGCAAAGAAGCGTCTGGCGATGCCGGCGGCTCAACTGGAAGTCCAAACATGCAGATTCTTTATCTGTGAAGGTTACATCAATACCAAGTTCGTTCATTTCTATCACAGAAAACTAACATAAGACTAAACATTCAACTCATCAATACTCATTTATCCCAGCATTCCTCCAGTCCAGCCAATAATAAAATTTGTTCCAGATTTCATAATACTCTGTTTTGTTCTTATCTTTAAGTTCCAGAGTCAACCTGTCCATTTCCGCACAAGCTAATATTTTAGCTAATACGTCTTCTATGGGGTCTCTTTATTTTTCTATTTTTGTGCAAAAGCCAATCTTGCCACTGTTAGAATATGTAACATTAGATATATTGTACCCTTGTTGTAATTGCCCTTTATGATACCCAGTAAAAATAATTCTGGTTTTGATTCTATATTTTGCTTTAATGTCTCTTCTAACCGAAATGGAATTCTTCAGTAGATTGGGACAGCAATAAGTGGCAAATGAGGAAGAAAATGGCTAGCCAGCAGGAGTCAGTGAAAATGCTGAGTGCCAGACATGAGCTGACAGTTAGGAAAGTGAAAGTAGAGTCAGAGAATATACTAAAAGGGAGTGAGTAGTTAGAGCCACTCATTCCCTTTGAGCTAGCAGAGATGTTCAGTAAAAGGGAATCAGATGTGCTCCCACCCCATCACCCCATAGACTGTGCTATTGAAATCCTGCCAGTATCAGCTTTGGAAGCCATATTAGACCAGAAGCTCCAATGCTGCCATCTTCTTGTGTGTGGGAAAGTAGGAGGGGGGGATTAAGGAGAGGGGTTGTTAGTAGACATAATAGCATTCTTCCTGTCGGTCAAGGTCAGGTCGATCCAGCATCTGGAGAAGGAGTGGTCAGGGGGCTGGATCGAGATGGAGCGGACATTGATTGGAGCATGTGACCAACTGGGGGGAAAAGGGGATGGTTTCGGGAGCTTTGACTTACTGAAGGAAAACCCGGGCTTTTCAGATTCGGGTTTTCCCAGATGTGCCTGTTTGCCTATTCTAGTAAAGAGAACTTTGGAAAATGTTTGCTTCCGAGTCTTTACTTGGAGTTGGGGTTTTTCTGGAATGCTGACATTAACCCAAAACTCCTTTAAAACCTAACAGCACCCTGTAAGGGGGCTGTCGGGGGTGCTGAGCCCCAGCATCTACCTAAACCCCAGGTGGTGCGAAGACTTAGTGAAGATGGAGGAGAAAAGAGAAATTGGAGAGGGGCCCGCTGGGGGGACAGATGCTCAAGGAATTGCCGACCCCTTGCTTTCTCCTTATGAAGAAATGGGGTGAGCCATGGAGGCTGCAGAGGAAGCCCTTTGGCTGGGGGATCGGCCCAAGGCATCAGATTCCTGGAAGAGTTGCCAGTCCAACCCAGTTCCAGGAGCAGAAATGAAGTTGCCCTGTGAGCCAGACTGGAGGATGGGGGCTGCTGTGGGATCCAGAGATTCCCAGGACTGGGACTGGCTGCACCCAATGCAAAGCCAGTCCTTAACTGGGCTCTCCGAGTGTTTTGAGTGGATGGAAGTGGGGAGTTATGCACCCTCTTCCTAACCCCTTGAGGTGAGATGGAGGCTAGTACAACCTACATTCACCTTCCCTGATCTGGAACATGGGAGGGGGATTAATAGGGCACAGACTCCCCCTTACCCATCCAGGGGTGAAACGAGAGGATTAGTGCAGCATGGCCATCCTGCAGCAGTGGGCCATCAGGCGCAGCCGGTATACAGAATACAAAACCCTCCTTTTGGGGGCCCTCACCAGCCTGCCTTCGTGCTACCTCCTGCTGAGAATATACCACCCGGATGAGGGTTTTATCCCAGCCAGGGATGGGTCCAGTGCCAGTGGTATCCCGTGCCATCTGTTCCAAGCTTCCAGGGATCCCCATGGCCCCCTTCCTATGGCCCAACGAACCTAGCACCACAGGGGGGACTAATCCAGCAGCTGGCTGGAATGCCGCCCCTCCCTCCAGCACAGTAAGCAGCTCAACAGCGGGCCCCCTCCCCCAGCAGCTGATAACATTTACCCCCCTCTCTCCAGCCCAGCAAGTCCAACAGCAGCCGGCTGGAATGCAGCAATCAGGAACAGCCCTGCAGCAAGTTCTATCCTAGCCAGCCACAGCCGGAGCCCTTCCACCCACGAGGCCAATGCCACCCCGCTTCAGAGCAACCTTTGATGGAATGCCGGCCAAAGACTCTTCCTCAGCAGGGTCTGGGCTCATGTAGATCAGTACGGGGACTGATACGAATCAGAACGGGACTTGGTGTCGGCAATCTCAGATGGGATGAATGAGGGAGAGGCTTCTGAATGGATAGCCCAGCTGCACAATGAGGGTGCTGCAGAACTGAATGATGCCGATGGGTTTATTACACTGCTCCATTCCCGATTTGAGGACCCAGACCACATAAATGAAAGCGAAGCCATGCTAAAGGTCATGAAGCAAGGTAATCGACCTATAAACGACTTTGTATGGGACTTTAGATGAGTTGCAGGGAATCTAGGGCATTGGCCTGACCACATACTCCTACACTACTTTAAAGAAGCTATTGACCCAGAAGTCAGAAAAGCCTGTGGGATCCGGGGGGTGCCTGAGTGTCTCCACGACTGGTATACCATGTCCATAGCTCTAGACAGAGAAGTCCACCCACACAGCAAAACCCCAGCAGAGCAGCCACCTCAGAGAGCATTATCCAGAAGGCCCATTCCAAAGGCTACAAATGTCGCCCCCCCCTCACCCCAGGGATGTGTGATTAAGTGCTATCAGTGTGGACAAACAGGACATCAAGCTTCTGAGTGCCTGGCCCCTGCCCCAGCTCCACAACAACATCCTGTCACAGCTGCATGAGGCAGGAGGACTCCAAAGAAAATCCCAGACACCAGCCAATTCACCAGACAAGCCGTGGAAATTCCCCTCCCCACTGAAGAGAGCGAGGACCCTCCGGCTAAAGAAGCCCCTCCCGGCATGGCTAGTGGAGATGAAGACCTAATGGTGAGTGCACCTATCCCCCCTTTCTCAATTAAAGTAAAACTGGTGCTGCCAGACACAGGGAAACAAGCAGAACTGCCAGTAATAATAGATACCAGCTGCATCAGATGTCTAATTGGGCTTAAAGTTATAGAACAATTGGGGATCAGGACAACACCCTTAAAGCACCCAATTAAACTTCATCAGGTGGATGGAACGTTAATTGGGGTGATCCTTGCCACTATATTACTGAACTGATTAAATTAGAGATGGGGAAACATCATGAACTTATACGATTTATATTAACCATAAAAATGTCAGAATCTATCATACTAGGCCTGGCTTGGCTGGACAAATGGACCCCCACCATCAAATAGGAAGATGGATACCGAAAAATCAGAATAGGGTTGCCCCATTACCCCCTGCCCCTCCCCCCAAAGAGCAACCTACGCATAATGGCCAGCGGCCAGAAACAGCAGCGGTTTGTTCAGACGGGACCCCAGGTGAACACCAGATTACTAAGGTGTATGCAGACTTAGCTGAAGCTTTCAGTGAGGAAGAATGTAACCTCCTCCCTCCTCATCATCCCATGGACTGAGCCATTGAATTACAACCGGGAGCCAAGTTGCCAAAACCCAGAATGTACTCCATGACACCTGCTGAAATGACCGAGTTGAGGAAGTACATTGACAACAACCTAGCCAGAGGGTTCATCGAGCCTGCGAAATCCAGGATGGCCGCTTCAGTACTGTTTAAAGAAAAAAAAGATTGTACATTGAGATTGTGCATTGATGACTTCCGGCGGTGACGTAGAGTCATGGCGGCACAGGAGAGAAGCGCTTTCTTTCTGATGCCAGTTTTCTGAACTTTTGGTGCCTTTTTTGGTGAAGACCGATCCTGGAGGGATCGGGAATAAGGAGGGGAAACTTCAGTTGGCCAGTGCGCGCATGTGCGCTGGAGTTGAGCTAGGGCAGCACTCATGTGCCCACCAATATGGCTCCATATGCCACCTGTGGCACCCATGCCATAGGTTCGCAATCACGGCTCTAAATCATCATACCTTTCATATCTGAAGATCCACTAATTACTCTGTCAAGAAACCTACAATAAAACAGATCATTCATGCCTTTGATGATTTTTGGAAGAGATTGACTAAATAATTATGCTAGATTTTCAGATCTTATTGGAAATAATGGTAGACATAGCTGGGATGTTCCAAAAATGACCTACATGGATATTGAATTCCATAGAGACCATGGCAGACAGCCTAACTCTTACTTTATTCAAATAAAAGTTATAAGGAGATTGATGCATGTTCATTGAGATAAGGAATCAGTTTATTTAAGCAATGTTTACACGTTGAAGAATTGTCTTCTATTTTTTAAAATATAAAGTGCCAGTGTACATAAATAGAATTCCAGAAATTATTTGCATGTCATTTATTTTAAAATCCAAAATCCACTTTCCTGGGAGTAAGTTTTCTTACTTTAATTCCACACATACAGCAATATGTTACAAGCCAACAGTGAATGAATGAGAATTCACTGACCTTTTCTTCAGGAGCACATATTTATTGATTTACTTTCGAATGCTGATTATGTTGTATACTGGGGGTCTCCAACTTTTTCGACCTCAGGGACCACTAAATTCATAATTTTAAATACCATGGACCACTAATATGATCTGCCTAATGACCGGCTGGGTGGCTGTGGCTAGTTGGTCATGTGACTGGGTGGGCGTGGCTAACTCAATGGCCAACTCGATGTCGAATAAGGAGGCGAGAAGAGGTGCGATCTCCCGCCGTACCGAGAAGATCCCTCATTCCAGGCTTGGAAGAAGCCAGCCGGTGCGACGAGCACAGCTGGCCCGGAGGCCCGACGAGCCGATTGAGATCATTGGGAGCAGAGGAGTGAGTACAGTGCGAGATTGCCGAGGGTGAGCAGACAGCGAGAGTCAAAAATCCAGGTGATTTGGCGCAAAACTGAAGAGGAAATATTTTTCCGGAGGGGTAGCACGAAAAGAGAAGAACTCAGAGCGTAAAGGAGGCAGCAACTGTAGAGGTGAGCAGAAAGGAAGAGGACGGAACATAGATCAGTGGAGAAAGAATAAAAGACACTAAAATAGCGAAAAATGAAGGTGAGGAGAAGTGGATTTAAACCACAGAGACTTAAAGAAAAACGGACAACCTTTGTATCCTCCCCTTTTTTTGGCTGCCCTAATGGAAGGAGAGAGGTAGTTTGGCAGAATAAAAACTGCAGACTGTGACTATGCAGATTGGAGATCGCCATATTGAAACAGGGAAAGACTCCAACGTGAAAAAGAAGCGAGTTGGTTTTCCCCTTTGTTGAAAATATAACAAACAAGATTCACAGAACTCATAGAATATTGGAAACATATTGCTCTTATAAAACCCTCTTTTACTTAAATATAGATAATTGTGATTGATACTTATTAGAATTGATTAAGAACTATAGCGATACTTGTTTAGTAATAATAAAATAGTATATAAAATATATAATAAGCTAGAAGAATATTTAAGATCTATATAATTATAGTGACTTAGAAGTAATTATTGGGAAGTAATTAAATTTAATTAAATTTGAATAAACAATTTTTTGTGATTTTAGATAAATTAAGTATTATAATTATTAATTATTAAGTATTAAGAATTGATTAAGTTTGTGATTATCTAAACTACATATTTATACATACCTATACATATTTATATCTATTTATACCTATATTAACTATTTATATCAATGTATATTAGTATTATATTGTAATATTTATATTATATTTAAACTTATAGTACTGCTACATTTTTATGAAGATTTTATAGAGATAACTAACTAGTCAAAGGAATTTTATTTAAAGAAAAGAGAAAAAGATAATTCAAAATTTTGGATGGTGATTTGGGAGAAAGTTGATAAAATATTGGAGGAATAATATAGAACTTTGAAAGAAATGACGAGCACTACTACAACAACGTTGAAAACGGGAAAGAAAATAACATCAATCTTAGCAGGAACATTGGCCTCCCCAGTGTCACAGAAAACATTGGAGGGAATGTTTGCATCAGAGAAGCAACCCAGCACACCTAGTATGCCAACAATACAAGCTACATTAATGACAATCCAAGAAACAATGGTTAAACTACAAGAATGCATGACCAGAAATCATGAACAATCTAGAAAAGACATGGATGAGGTAAAGAGAGAAGTTAAGAATGACATCCAAAAGACTGATGAAAAAATGGACCTGATACAAGAAATTATTCAAAAAAATGATCAAAGAATAAAAGAAATAGAACAAAAGACTGAATTGACAGAAGGAAAGCTGGAAGCATTGAATACAAAAATGACGGGATTAAATAAGGAACTTGAGAATACAGTAGCGCAATTGGAAATGGAAAAAGCGGTATTTTACCTATGTTTCAAAAATGTAGTAGAAGAGAGAGAGGAAGACCTGACGATGATAATGGCAGAGATGATAGCTGAGTCTCTCCAAAGAGAAAGGGAAGAAATAATAAATGAATTAGATGAAGTGTATCGGGTTCACACAAATTACACCCGGCAAAACAAATTCCCTCAGGAGGTACATATAAGATTTGTAAGAAGAAAGGTGAGGGATATTCTATACAAAATAACGAAGGACGAACCTATGCATTATAGGAATAAAGAAATAATAACTTTGAAACAAATCCCTAAAAGAATAAGAGACTTGCGAAAAGAGTACTGGTTCCTGGCCACACTGCTAAATAGAAGATATACCGTTTAGATGGATGCCGCCGGAAGGGATGTTAGTAATGTGGCAGGGAACGAAAATAAAGGTGGATTCGCAGAGCAAAGCAAGAGAATTATATGATCAAATTACAGGAAATGAGATAACAAGTGATAGTAAAGAAGAAGGAGGAAGGAATATAAAAGGAAAGCAGAGATGGGAACGTGAAAGAATTCCACCACAAGGAGGAAAAGAAGATGAAGGAGAGACTCAGGAGGAAGGAGGAGTGCAAACAAGAGGCAAAAAAAAAAGAACAAGAAGAAACAAAGAAGAAACAACAACAGGAAACTCAGTAAGAAATGGAAAGAACTCTAAAAATTTTGTCAGTGAATGTAAATGGACTCAACTCACCATCCAAACGATACCAAATTTTCAAAAAAATTCTGAAACAAAAATTGGATATAGTGTGCCTCCAGGAGGTACACATAAGAAAACAAGACATAAAATATATACAAAATAAGAAATTAGGTAAAGCATATTCATCTTTGGCAGAAGAAAAAAAAAGAGGAGTAGTGGTATATATAAAAGAAGGAATAGATAGCAATATAAGATATATAGATACTGAAGGTAGAATAGTGATGATAGAGTTAAGACTTGATTTCAAAAATATATTATTGGTAGTAATATATGCACCAAAGAGTAAACAATTAGAATTCTATAAAAAAGTGCATGAGAAAATTATGGATCAAAAAATGGAAAATGTATGTCTGATTGGAGATTTTAATGCTATTTTAGATGTGAGAAAAGACTATAAATGTACCCAGCAAAATAAAAATAAGAAAAATGTATTACCCAGAATTTTTACAGATATGGTGGAAGAGTTAAACATGATAGATAGTTCGAGGTTCTATAATCCTGAAACCAAACAATTTACATATTACTCGAACCCACACAAGCCTGGTCTAGGTTAGACATGGTATGGGTATCCAGCATATTTTTTTTTAATTGAAAAAGTTTTATAAAAGTTTTACAGACATTTCCCACCCCCTCACCTCCCCCCCCCCGGCTTCCCAGAGCAAATACAAGATATAAAATACAACTTAATAAAAACAGATAAGGTAACTTTCTATAGATGCAACTCCGTCTCACGCTTCGAATCATAAAACAAGTTAGATAAAAAGAAAGCAAATCTTTCTTCTTTTTCCATCTAATTTTACACAATTAATATCCATTTATAATTGAAGCAATTAGTAAAACAATTCAATATCTTATAATCAAACCTATCGTTACTCAGTTTAACCAATACATACTTAGCAAGTTATTAAATCTATGCAATTTAACAAAATATTTTATAACTTCTTTCATTTAAAAAAAAAATCCCCCTCATTATAAAACCCTAAATTTAAAATAAAATGTTATATAAACCCTTTCGTCCTCCCCTTTCAAACCATTAAGGCCCAGTTATAATTAAAACACTTAAAGAAAAACATTTTCTAACTAAAAAAACAATAATCAAACCTCTTATTATACAATACATATTAGGAAATCATCTAATAACATTAATTAATAGCTATATCGAACATGTACGACTTCTTCGTGCTAGATTGAACCAGTTCTTAATCTTTTTAATTGTTCACATCTTCCAACAGTATTTAAGTTGTCTTCATTTGCGTCTACCCACCTAAATAAAAAATACTTCTTTATGTAAACCCCCCCCCGAGTGACTTTATATTTATATACCAAATAATATCCATCAAATCCAGCCAGAAACTAGATTAATGAATTCATCAGTCGTATTTGGGAAACCACCAGATCAGCTGCAATTGCCCTAGGTCCATGGTTTTTTTGCCTTATAACTATTACCTTCAAGCAGAAAAATCCAGTTTGTTATATTCAGTATAGTTTCTTCAATTGCAATTAAATCCAATTTTGTTACAATCTTTAATAAAATGTTCCAAATCACTCAGGCCAAGGCTTGGTTCACAACCCAAAATACCAGCATTGCTGTGATCTGTTTATTCTTCTCAAAACATTCCAAAACAACTATAAGTTGCCACTCATCATTGCTCATTGTTTAGTTAGCTGGCAATAAACTGTTGAATATTATCTTCCAAAAATTTAAAGTCTTTAAACATTTAAACAATACTTTTAAGGACCATCATCCCACCAAGGAGGGTTATTTCCCTCGTCTCCAGTCTTTCTTCCTGACTTTTTTACGAACTCTTTTCATTCTGATTCCTCTGCCTTTTTTAACTCCAATATAATCTTGAGTTTTATGAGGTTGTTGTAAAAACAATTCTTTAAATGCAAGTGGGACTTTATAGAAAAAAATTCTCAGCAACTCCCAAATATTTTTGCTCCTTAATCTTCAAAGCCTCCATTTTACTTTCCAAAAACACTGTAGGCTGTTCTATTTTTGTTCCTTCCAGCTCTTTAATCAACACCCCACTACTAGATTGCAACTCAGTATTTTCACATATTGCATTGTTTCCAACTTGGAAGGTTTGAAAAATAGTATCAATTTTTTCTAGTAGAGCAGAGGTAATTGAGTTCAGGGCTTCTTCAAAGTCAGACATCCCTTCCTTGCTTTGCAGGAGACCAGCCATCTCACCCCCCTTCTTTCCCCACCAAAAGGACAGGGGAAAAAAAAGAAAAAAGAATATCAAGAAAAAAGGGGGGGAAAGCCCCTTGCAATTTGTAATTTATATTGCTGCTTCAATTATTACAGTTGTTTCCTTCCTTGATTAATCCACTTTTCAAAATAGAGTTTTATGTTTCAAACAGGGACTTCATCAATAATTACTTTTAAGTTTCACCTTTTCACGCCCCTTTGAAACTCAAACGCCATCTTGCTTTCTCTTTCTCCCCATAAAAAATATTTTTTTTAGGAGAAGGCAAATCCTTGGAGTTAAGAAAAAAAATACTTGCTGTTTTATTCCTGCTGTTTATGCTCTGCCAGCTCGAATCAAAGAGGTTTATTTAAAGTTGGTTGCTGGGATGGCTGCGACATCTAGCTCTGCAATTAGCAGAAACGTCCTGGGTCCGGAGTACTGACAGGCTTAATGGGGAGCGCTCATCTTCGAGCACCAGACTATGGACAAAATCTGGTGCTCTTAGGGAGCTCTACCCCACCCGTCTACTCACCTCCCCCCCGTTTGCCAGGGGGAAAGTTTCCAAACTGCAAGACAGCTGATTGTCGCTGTTCTTGCAGTTCTATGGACTCCTGGCTTGGAGCTTCATAAAGAAGCCTCCAGCGATGCCGGCAGTCCCCACCGGAAGTGGTATCCAGCATATTAATGAGGGACATAGAAGCGGTGGAAATTCTACCAAACGATTGGGCAGATCACAACCCATTAATGATGACGTGGAAGGGGCAGCAGAGAAAGAAAAATAGATGGACAATGAATACTCAGTTAATAAAAGAAAAAGAATATAAGAAATATATGGAAAAGGAACTAGAACTGTTTTATAAGGTGAATACGAAACAACACACCTCCCTACAAAATTTATGGGACACAACCAAGGCGTACGTAAGAGGCCTTACAATAGCATATAACGCAAAATGTAGAAAAGAGAGAGAAAAAGAATATAATAAATTACAAGAAGAAATTCAAAATTGGGAAAGTAAATTGCAAGGAAAACCAGGGGATGAACAAACAAGAGTAAAATGGATAGCGGCAAAACATAAGTTAAATATATTAGAACAAGGGAAATATGCAATGACTCTAAAATATATAAGGCAGAATTATTTCGAACACGCAAATAAACCGGGGAGGTGGTTGGCATACAGGTTGAGAAAGGAAAGAGAAAAAAGAACAATTCAGAAATTACAAGATGAGGAGGGGAGGATCCAACAAAGTATAGAGAAGAAAAAGGAAATAATACTCCAATATTACCAAAAACTTTATGAGAAGGATATAGTAACAACGGAGGAAATTGAACATTACTTAAAAGAAAAGGGAGTACAAACATTAACATTAAAAAGAATTATTAGACAGGGAGATTACGGCAGGTGAATTAAAAGAAGCGCTGAAAAGACAGAAAAATAATAAAACTCCGGGGACCGATGATCTACCAATGGAGTTCTATAAAACATTTGGAGAATTATTAAACGGAATATTATTAGAAATATATAACTAAGTCCTGATGGAGGCAAAATTACCAAACACATGGAAGGAAGTGTACATCTCCCTAATACCAAAAGTGGGGGCAGATGCCACATTAATAAAAAATTATAGGCCGATTTCTTTGTTGAACACCGACTATAAAATTTTTATGAGTATAATTGCTAATAGGCTGAAAAAAATATTACATAACAAAATACATCAGGACCAAAATGGTTTTTTACCCACAAGACAAATAAAAAATTATTTAAGGATGGTAATGGATGTTTTAGAATATTATGAGATGCATCCAGAAAGACAGGTGAGCCTGATCTTTCTGGATGCACAAAAAGCATTCAATCAAGTAAACTGGCAATTTATGAAACAACAAATTAAAAGTATGAATTTCGGTGAGAAATTTACAAAAATGATAACATCAATATACCAGGACCAAAAATCATGTATTTTGGTAAATGGGGACCCAACGAAATTTTTTGGAATAAATAAAGGAGTAAGGCAGGGATGTCCACTATTGCCCCTACTTTTTATCTTAATGTTGGAAAATTTGTTAATTAGAATTAGGGCAAATAAAGAAATACAAGGATTAAAGATTAAGAGAGAAGATTACAAGGTCCAAGCCTTCGCGGACGATCTTGTTTTCTTCATAGAAGATCCAATAGAAACAACCCCCAAATTAATAAAAGAAATTGAAACTTTTGGAAAAGTAGCAGGCCTAAAAATTAATAAAGAAAAAACAAATATGATAATAAAAAATATGACAACAAAACAAGTAGAGAAATTAGTAAAAGATTCAGGATTACAGGCAGTCAAAAAAGTCAAATACTTAGGGATAAATCTGACAGCTAGAACAGTAACAATAAAACAGGATAATTATGAACCTTTAGTCCAGAAAATAAAAGAGGATTTAGATAAATGGGGGAAATTAAGACTATCTTTACTAAGGAGGATAGCAGTGATAAAATCAAATATACTTCCAAGACTCCTTTATATATTCCAAACGATACCAATAAAATTAGATAAGAAATTCTTTGATAATTTGGATAAAATAACGACAAATTTTGTGTGGGAAGGGAAAAAATCAAGAATAAAATTGAACATATTACAAGATGACAAAATTAGAGGCGGATTTAGTTTCCTGGCATGGCAAAAATACTATAAGGCTGCAAGTTTATTATGGATTAAGGAATGGATAACCCTGGATAACCAAAGACTGTTAAATCTGGAAGGACATGATCTAATGAAGGGATGGCATGCTTTTATTTGGAATTCTGGAAATAAAATATATAAACATTTCAACAACCACACTATTAGGAAATCCTTAATCAATACATGGCAACAAATTCAACATAAACATTACATAAAAATTCCTGGTTGGTTATCGACAATAGAAGCAATTACTCACCCCAATATACTATCAAAAGAAAAAATATTAAGATATAGAGAAATATTGGATATGCAGGGGAAATTAAAAACTAGGGAAGAACTAAAAGAACAAGGAATAGCAATAGACTGGTGGCCCTACTCACAAATAAAAACAAGACATAGGAAGGATCAGGAGGAGGGAGGAATAGACTTAAAACAAAATCAATTAGATAAATTATTAGAATCTAAAGAAGGGAAATTAATTTCAAAAATATATAAATATCTACTCAGATATGATTTGGCAGAAGAATTGGTTAAAGGGCAGATGATAGCGTGGGCGAAGAATATTGGCCACAGTATACAGCTGGAAGAATGGGAAAGAGCATGGGAAAATAACTACAGCATGACAAAATCAGTGGCCTACAAAGATCAGTGGCCTTCGCTGAGGTCACACTCCCTTTGACAGAATTGCTAAAAACCGACCCGTCTCCCACCAAGCCAAAACCTAGCCAACCCCTAGCTTGGACAATGGACTGTCAAAAATCCTTTGAACGGTTAAAATGCCTATTTGCAGTGGAGCTGATCCTACAGCATCCTGACCCAAATAAGCCCTTCGTGGTTCAGGTGGATGCAAGTGATGTGGTGGTGGCTGCTGTTCTACTGCAAAGGGATCCCCAAAACAATCTAATGCTGTGTGCTTACGTATCGAGAAAGTTAATGGACACTGAGCGCAGATGGGCGGTATGGGAGAAAGAGGCATTTGCAGTGCAATGGGCTCTCCTATCCTGGAGACACTACCTAGAGGGGGTTAATGAACCTTTTGAGGTGTGGACTGACCACAAGAATCTTGAGGCGGTGAAGACCCTGAGGAAACTTTCTCTGAAGCAGGTTCGTTGGACTCAATATTTCTTTTTCTTTTTTTCTTTTTTTTGCCATTTGTGATTTTATTGGACAATCTGGATGTACCCGAATGATATTTTCCCGTAACATACACACACACACACATCCCCAGGGGATCTGAAATCGCAAATTATCCACGGGGGGAAATTTGGGGTTCAAAGCTAGCGACCGTGTTTTTTAAGTGAGGATCAGTTTCACGGGACCGAGCAAGGAGAGAAAAGACACAGAAAAAACACGGGGCAAAAATTAAGAGGGTATTTCCTCCCCCCATTCACCCAACAAGCATGATTTTAACTACAATGTAATTGGCAAGATAGCTTATTCCGTTTACCGAACGCAATCGGGTCCACATTCCTTACTTAGAGACGATTGTCCCAAAGTGTCATCATCGTAACTTAACTGTTTTGATATGGGGGGGGGGAACTCACGCAACAACAGCAGCCATTTTGCGTGGAAGATCAAAAGCCGCAACGTTTCTTGTTCTGTCTTAATGGATCGCAGGACACCCCCAATCTCCAAAATGAAAGATTTCCCCCCTCCTGCTCCACTCTGTGTTGCCTCCAGGTAGAACGTGGGAAGCCTCTGCCGATGAAGGACGCCTTCCCCGTCCTACTTCGGCTGGACGGGATCCAGAACGACCACAATCGCCCAAGAGTAAAAGCCGACGGCGAAAACCAGCCGGAAGATGTCGTAGAGGTTTCCGGGTCTCTTTTGCCGCAAGGACTGGCGGGCTCCCAGGTGAACACAGAGCCCGGCGGCCACCAGCCCGCTGCCGGCCAACATTCGGCAGCTGAAGCAGGACCAGAAGAAGGACTTCTTGGGGGTCGCCGCGGAAGACCCCACCACCACGCCGCCTCCGGAGGGCTGGGTCGCCATCTTTCCGCCGAGGAAAATCGGGCTCAATATTTCAAATGCTTTAACTTTAACCTGAAATACATCCCGGGAGGTAAAACCTTTTAGCTGATGCTCTCTCCCGTAAGCCCCAGTTGACAGCCAATGGGAAGAGATAATTCATGCCATGATCTCGGAGACTCAGCCAGTCGCCCAAGCCCACACCAGAGTGCAAACCGGCCAGGGTTCCAACTTACCTGAAGAAAAGTTGACAGCGGAGCTAAAAGTGGCGCTCTTGACTGATTCCTGGTTCAAGGAGATCCAGGCGGACCTAACCCTAAGAGATGGGTTGGCATGGAAGGGGAGTAAACTTTATGTGCCCCACAGCCTGCGACTCCTGGTGCTAAAGAGGAGTCATGATTCTTGACTAGAAGGCCACTTTGGATTTTTAAAAACCCTCATTTGACTAGGAGACAATTCTGGTGGCCAAAGATGAAAGCTGATGTGGAAGACTATATGAGGAGCTGCTCCACCCCCTCCTTTGGTTGTGCAAGGGGAGACACATTATGAGGTGAAGAAAATCCTAGACTCTAGACTCTACAAGGGTCACTTACAATATTTGGTACATTGGAAAGGTTACCCTTTGGCTGAAGCTACTTGGGTGAAGAGTTGGAATGTAAATGCTGATGCTCTAGTGAAACAATTTCATGATAAATTTCCTGAGAAACCAAAAGATCCCCCGGGGGGAGGGGGTTGAGGGGTTTGGTGCACGGTGTTAACCCCTTCTTTTGTGTTTTGTCTGCTTTATTTTTCAGGAGGTGGTTCTTTTTGTGGGGGGGGGGATACCTGTCAGCTTTGGAAGCCATATTAGGCCGGAAGCTCCAATGCTGCCATCTTCTTGTGTGTGGGAAAGTAGGAGGGAGGATTAAGGAGAGGGGTTGTTAGTAGACATAATAGCATTCTTCCTGTCAGTCAAGGTCAGGCCGATCCAGCATCTGGAGAAGGAGTGGTTAGGGGGCTGGATCAAGATGGAGTGGATGTTGATTGGAGCATGTGACCAACTGGGGGGAAAGGGGGATGGTTTTGAGAGCTTTGACTTACTGAAGGAAAACCCGGGCTTTTTAGATTTGGGTTTTCCCAGATGTGCCAGTTTGCCTATTCTAGTAAAGAAAACTTTGGAAAATGTTTGCTTCCGAGTCTTTACTTGGAGTTGGGGTTTTTCTGGAACGCTGACAGCCAGGGACAAAATTACCCAAGCCGATGTATTCCATGATGCCAAGGGAGATGGAGGAATTTTGGGAGTTCATAGACAAGAACTTAGCCAGGGGATTTATCCAGCCAGCGAAGTCAAAGATGACTGCCCCTGTACTTTTCAAAAAGGAAAAAGATGGGTTTCTCAGATTATGCATTAATTACAGGGGACTAAATTGCATCTGCATGGAGAATGTGTATCCCCTCCCCTTCATGAGGGACATGCTGGACTATCTGTCAAGATTGAACCAATTTGCTTCTTTCAAATTGTTAAGGAATATGCACAGAGTAACTCTTGAGTAGCAAGGTTGTGCACATGAGAAACGTCTGAGAGTGATTGTGACTAAGCACTGTCAATACACAGACACACTGAGTTGTGATATTCCTTTACTTTTAGGAAAAAGTAAAGCAAAGTCCAATAAACAATCCAGGTCATACACAGATAAAGATAGTTAAATTGTCAATCCAGGGATATTACAAGAACAAAGTCTTCTTACCAGTTGTTGTAGTCATATGCAATAAAACAGTTCTTTTTGGAGTTGCAAACAGGAACAAGTACAGTAGTAAAACAATTGGTAAAACAGTAGAAACAACAAGTAGCAACGATCAATCAGTGATCATGCAGAGAGAACAGGCAGAGAGGAGCAGAGGTAGCAATAATAATGTAATAAGAAAAAATAAGCCATGATTCAAGCTTCCTCTTAAGTACGTTGGCTACAGAGCTAGCCAATCAGAATACAGTATGATACAATACAGCATTACAGTCTTAAAGCTATACATTACATTTTGACTGCAAACATGCATTGATGGTTTATATATATTGCCAACCCAACTAGTTAGGCAATAGCCATTCCCTAACATTCTCCTCTTTGGGTAGGACAATATATAATAGCTTACATTCGTAAACCATAACACTCACAACACGCTTTATGCTTAATTGCGCCCTGAGCTTTTGTAAAATGTTCTGTGATATTATTTTCAGTCATGCAGTGTTCTAATTGAATCATTTTACTCTGTACACATTCAAGTCTCACATTCAAGTATCTGATATCAGTGTGCTTAGAATATGTCCTTACAGCTAAATTAGTTGCCCTTTTAATTTCAGCTTGATTATCTTCATAAACTACAAATGGATCATTTACAGTTAAGCCTATATCTAATAACAGTTGTTGATAATATACTAGTTCTGTGCACATCAAAGATAAACAGGAAAACTCAGCTTCCATAGTTGATAAACTAATATGCTTTTGCCTGATGGATTTCCAGCCAATTAAGGCATTAGTTAACAGTATTGCAATACCCGATGTTGATTTCCGTGTAGGTAAATCAGTTGCAAAACTTGCATCAGCATATGCAGTTAATACAAGATCATTATTAGGCTCCAAATATAACGCATAATGCATTGTTTGTTTCAAATACCTAAGTATTCTCTTAGTAGCTTGCCAATGCCTTTCAGTTGGTTCAGCATTATACCTAGCCAGTTGATTTACACTATAGGATATATCTGGCCTAGACCAATTACTAATATAAGATAGACTACCAATCAAGGATTGATACATTTCCTTGTCGAATACAGGAATTTGAATATTACCATGCTTAAAATCCTGACTCATTGGTGTCTTAGCAGGCTTACATAGTTCCATATTGTAAGGTTTAAGCAATTGGCTAACTTTCGTAGCTTGTGACAGTTTGTATCTTCTCTTAGTTTTTACAATATCAAGACCCAAATAGTGCTTGATTTCACCTAAATTTCTAATTCTGATGTCAGCACCCCAAGTTTCATTCGTCGAGTTGGGACCAGACATGTTCGTCCTTAATAAATGAAAGATTTCATCAAAGACTATTTGTTTGGAAAATGTGATTTATTTAAGACAACGTCAGAACCTGACATCTAAACTTATTATACAACAAAGAAATAAATTCTGTTGCTTCCTGTACAGTTTTTGTAACAATTGCTATGTCATCAGTAAACAAGAGTAAAAGAGAAACCAAACCATCTTTCTCTCGTTTAAATAAACATCGATCTGCTATATCAGCAACAAAACCCATAGCATTTAATTCATTTACTATACATCTATTCCATTCATAACCTGATTGCTTTAAGCCATAAAGACCTTTCTTTAGTCTCCAGCAATCAGTCTTCTCATCAGTTCTTAAACCTAGTGGCTTTTTAATATAGATAGTGTGCTGTAAAGGTGCATGTAAATAAGCAGTTTTGACATCTATATGATTAATTCTATGGTCATTCTTAGCTGCCCACACTAACGCTGTTCACAATGTGATCGCTCTTAAACTAGATACAAAAACTTCATAGTCTTTATTAGACTGAGAAAAACCTTGAGCAACTAACCTTGCCTTATGTGTAACAGTTCCATCTACACTAGTTTTTAGTTTATAAACCCACTTACAACCAATTGAACCCTTTCCTGGTGGTAACTTAACGTTCTCATACACATCTAACTCAGTCAACAATTTAAGTTCTTTATCCATAGCTGCCTTCCAAGCTATTTGATCCTTTGCAGGATATGATTTAATGTCATTGTAGTTAGAAGGCTCTATATTAACCTGACATACCATACTAGCTTGATATCTGTTGGGTGGATGTCTAACCCGAGTTGATCATCTGGGTAACTCTGAACTCGTAGCTGGTGCCTCATCTCCTTCCTCCCCTAAAACTTCTTCTTCCTTTACAGTAATAGGTTCTACATCAGCTATTTCATCCTCAGGAGTATCATTGAATATTTGTGTATAGTAATAATAATACTATCCTCTTTTTTGTAACCTTCTTTCTCAAGCTTATTCCAACCAAAGTGCTCCAGGAACTTAGCACTAGCACTATAATAGACACTAGTGGTACCTGGCGCCCAAAATCTAAATGACCTGTGGTTAGATTCATAACCAACAAAAAACAATTTCTTTGCTCTTTGTTGTCCCTTTTGCCTTAATTGCGAGGGAATATGAACCCATGCTGGAGCTCCAAATGTATGCAAATAGCTTAGCTCTGGTTTTCTACCATGCCAACGTGTGAATGGTAATTCACCAGTTGTTGAATTAACTATGTTATTCAAAACATGGTTACCACACATTATTGCTTCACCCCAGAGTGTCTCAGGCAAACCAGAATCAGATAACATGGTCCGAGCCATAGCCTGCAGTGTTTGTCCTCTGCATTCTATATAAGCATTATATTGTGGCCTTTAAGGGGCAGAACACTTATGTTTGATACCTGCCTCCCGTAACATAGTTTCTAATTTTATATTGGTAAACTCAGTACCATTATCAGTTACCAAGCAAACCACCTTATATTTCTGTTTTCTTTCAACAAACTTCAGCCAGTTTAACAAATGCTGAAATGTTTCCGATTTAGTTTTCATTAGGTAACAGAAACCATAACAAGAAAAATGATCTATTATGCTTAATATATAACAGGCTCCCATCTAAACTAAGTTTTTTAGGTCCAGTGATATCAGCAAACACTATCTCCAATGGCTCATTAGTTGTAAATCCATTGACTCTGTTTGCAGGGGTTACCATGCTCTTTTTTTGGTTACATGCATTACAATTGAGGTATTTTTTACAAGATTTTAATTTTATCCCCTCAGATAATTCTTCAGTTCTTTTCAACACCTTAAAGTTTATATGTCCCAAACGTCTATGAAGCAAATGAATACAATCATCATGTGGCTTCATATTATCATAAACTGAGTTAGCATTAGCCATAAGTAATGAATTATCTTTTAGAACAAACAAATCGTTCTCTAACTTTGCAGTAACACTTGTACCATTCTTATCTATCAAACATTTATCTCCCCTAAAGGTTACTACAAATCCAACTTTTATCAATGCTTTTACAGATAGCAAGTTGAATTTTAGTTTAGGTATATACAACATTAGTAACTGCTCATTTATACATGAACAATATGCAATACCTTCTCCAGATGCTTTCATTTTCCATCCATTGGCTAATGAGACATGCTGTTTACTATTAGTCATGTTTACAAACCTCTCTTTACTTCTAGTGATAGACTGCGATGCTCCACTGTCAACTACCCACAAATCATGGTTTACAGTAATGGAACTGGATATAGCTAGATTAACATTCTTTTTGATTCTCTGTTGATTACCAGTATTCATTTTCTTACCCTTTTTACAGAATCTAGTTATATGACCCTTAGCCCCACAAGAAAAACATTTTCTAACAGTATAGGCAGTTGAAGACAGTTTTTCTTCCTGTGGTTGTCTCTCTCTCAGTTGGTCTCTTTCTTGCCTTCTTCTGGACTCTTCTAACAATCTTCCAGTTATGCCAGTTAATATTAGTTCATCTCTGGTCAAAACTTCCAGTGAAGACACATAATCATCATAACTTTCATCCAAAGAGGAAAGAATGATATAAATCTGATGCAGTTCCAAGAAAATTAGCTCTTTTTCATGTAGCTCATGTAAAGTTCTCTTCATAAACTCCAAATGAGCTAACATATCTCCACCTTTCAGAAGATGAGCTCTAAACATTTTACATGTAAGATGTATGTGTGCTCCCACACTATCGTGAACATAAATCCATTTGAAATTGTTCCAAAACCTGGCAGCAGAATCCACACCACAAATATGGACTACCTGCTGGTCACTCAGTGTCAGTCCAATGATACAAAGAGCCCTTTCGTTATCCCAATAATATTTTGCTATTTTCTTCGCATCTTCATCGTTTGCTGGATTCCAATCAGTTACATCCAGTGGATTGATAACTACATCCCATAGCCCTTCCTTACACAGAAGTAGACTGCATTTCATAGACCAGAAAACATAGTTTGTTCCATCCAACCAGGTTATCATGGATATGCTGGATGACTGTTCTTGTGCCATCTTCTCTTGGACAATTAACCACAAAAACAGCTGTCTGAATAGGGTACTGTGTATTCACACCAACTCACAGTATTCTGGGCCCATAACCAATGTTAAGGAATATGCGCAGAGTAACTCTTGAGTAGCAAGGTTGTGCACATGAGAAACGGCTGAGAGTGATTGTGACTAAGCACTGCCATTACACAGACACACTGAGTTGTGATATTCCTTTACTTTTAGGAAAAAGTAAATCAAAGTCCAATAAACAATCCAGATCATACACAGATAAAGATAGTTAAATTGTCAATCCAGGGATATTCCAAGAACAAAGTCTTCTTGCCAGTTGTTGTAGTCATATGCAATAAAACAGTTCTTTTTGGAGTTGCAAACAGGAACAAGTATAGCAGTAAAACAATTGGTAAAACAATAGAAACAACAAGTAGCAACGATCAATCAGTGATCATGAAAGAGAGAACAGGCAGAGAGGAGCAGAGGTAGCAATAATAATGTAATAAGAAAAAATAAACCATGATTCAAGCTTCCTCTTAAGTACGTTGGCTACAGAGCTAGCCAATCAGAATACAGTATGATGCAATACATCATTACAGTCTTAAAGCTATATATTACAATTTGACTGCAAACATGCATTGATGGTTTATTTATATTGCCAACCCAACTAGTTAGGCAATAGCCATTCCCTAACATTGACCACAAACAAAGGCCGAGTGCACTGGAATATGTTCAAAAAATAACCACTGTCTGCAGGCAAGAACTGGCGGGGACCATAACATAAACAAAGTTTTAAAAAAATGAAAAGGCTAACGTGCTCTGGAATTTTAGAATTTAATCAGACAAGCCCACATAACACCCCAGACTTAACAACTGTTGATAAGGAAAAGAAATCTGGATAGTCAACCCTGCAGTATTTGGGACACAGCAAAATAGAAGAGAAAGGACTGGAGAAAATCACCAAATACAAAGACCTGCAATAGAAGTAACTGTAGTAATGGGAATAGAAAGCAAAGTTAGTAATAATAATAGGTGCCAGTAGGATAAGTGATCCCAAAAATGTTGACCACCACCTGAACATCAACCTGCATTGACAAAATCATCATCAAGCTATTGAAAAGGCGATTGCAACAATGCAGGGGTGGATTCTACTTATCTTTACTACCAGTTCGCAATGGGAGAGCGCGTGCACAGATTGTCAATTATGACATCTGGGCGGGTGGGCGGAGCCTCCCACCGCTTTTACTACCGGTTTGCAAGAACCGGACAGAACTGGGAGCAACCCACCACTGGAACAATGTCCATCTTATAATGATACCTTTAACACCATCAAACAACAACACCTATCTATTTCAGGTCCTTGAGAGGAACTCAATAGGTGGATGACAAATGACAAATCCAGTCTAAATTTATAGCTGATTATGTGAACCAATCATAATACAAGATAAGATAATTTAGGATGGAATTTTATTCGCTTGGAAAGTTTCACTGTTACTAAGGATAGGACAAGATTAGACCTAAAGTTTGCTTTAAAATTCAAAGTACACAGAAGTGTATTTACATTCTAATCTTAGTAATTATACTCTGCCTACACACATTTTCCCTGAAGTTTCATTTGAAAATGTTCCTTATTTTTTCTTCTGCTGCTGCTAAGCGCTGAGCATTCTAAATGCTGAGCTTTGCAGCTGTGTGTGGATGAAATGACACCAATGCCAGCAACAGGAATTTTGTCCTCAGTTTTAAGGGCACAATGTCTGTTAGTTTAGAACTGTACTCTTCCCTTGAACTATAGGTAACTATTTTGATAAGTTAAGATTAAAAAAGCCATTTAAAATATGTACTTTCAAAAACACAGTAAGTATGTGAGTAAATATTTCAATAACGTCAGTTTTTTAACTTACAATATGTTTAGGTCAGAAATTTTAATAGTTTACTCTATCAGGAACTTTAAAATTGAAGTACACATGATATTAACCAGGTGTTCAGCTCCATTTGAAGTGGATTTCAATTTTTACTTGTAATAGGATAGTGAAATTTAATTTTTAGCTACTTCTTTTTTGACAGTATTGTTTAACTGTTTCTCCTTTAAAAATATTTTAGTAACTTTGCAGTCTAACCTATGTCAAGCCCTACAGAAACAACCACCTGGATTTCTGGAAATAATTGTGTTTTTAGTAGGGCAATAATCAGAATTTCCATCTCAATTTATACCTACCAGTAAATTAATTTAGGTGCAGTTGCTCCATGTCTCTTTTGCAAAAGTCCTTTCCCTTCTACACTTTCCCAGGCTCTATAAACATTCCATCAACCTATTGGGTGTATTATAAGTTTAATTTTAAAAAAATACACCTTTAGAATAATGAAATTGTCTTTTCTATTTTCTACACTGGATACTGGTACCAACCCACCTAGATCTCCTCTGGGTATTTTGGCCCTAAATTGAGATCTAAATCTCTTGAGCAAATCTCTAATTTATTGCTTTGATTACAGAACAAGCTCTGCTGGTAAATTGTGCTGGTGGTTACTTTTTCATAATCACTTTCTATGTTAGGGGCTGACAATAGAATTAGTATTTAAAAAAATACTACCCTGTTCAAATTCTACCTCAAATATTCTGATTTGTTCTGAGCATTAATACTTTGAGAAAAGGTTAACAGAAAAGAATGAAGGTGATCAAGGAATCAGAAATAATGTATTTGAAGAGAGATTGGAGGAACAGGAAAAGATGAGTTCTCAGAACTCAAAACTCAGGGAGAAACTGATAGCATAATGGCAGAAAATGACTTAAATCACTTTAATCACTGACGTGATGTGTATTGCCAGCCTTGTAAAAAAGTGTTTCATGCTGGCATACTAAAAATTGGGAAACTCTTAGAGTTAATACAGATTTATCCTTTTTCCATTTCTTATATCATTTGATGTAGTCTCCAACATATTATTCAAAGACTATACAACCTTCAGTCCAACAAAAGTTCTGCATTACTGATACCACTGGTGGGCTTACTGGCCCCAGGAGGTCATGTATTTCAATGTGTCAACAGCATGAATAAATTCTGCTTATTTGCTTGTAGCATTAGCTGGTATCAGGAATGTGATGATTAAAATTAGACAATTATTTATTTATTTATTTATTTATTTATTGAATTTCTATACTGTCCTTCTCCCGAAGGACTCAGGGCGGTGAACAGATTAAGATTTCATATACATATAATATTATATGTATATATATATATATATATATATATATATATATATATATATATAAAAACAAACAGTAATAAATTGAGTCAACTTGGTGTATCTGCTAAGACCTTGGCATAGAGACCTGCTAAGACCTTGACATTTAGGTGTTTATGCTAGCCCTGCTTGTTGAAACAAAAGGTCTTCAGGGCATGTCGGAAAGTACGAAGATCTGGGATTATTTGTATTCCAGAGGGTATTTTGTTCCAAAGAGTAGGTGCCCCCACAGAGAAGGCTCTCTCCCTTGAAACTACTAGACGACATTGTTTTAATGATGGTACTATGAGTAGGCCTACTCTGTGAGAGCGTATTGGTTGGTGGGAGGTTATCGGTTGCAGTAGGTGGTCTCATAAGTACTCAGGTCCTAAACCATGGAGCACTTTAAAGGTAAGAACCAACACCTTGAAGCGCACTCGGAAGGCCACCGGAAGCCAGTGCAGCTCGCGTAGAAGAGGTGTTACATGTGAGCACCATGTTGCTCCCATAATTACTCACGCGGCTGCATTCTGGACCAGTTGGAGCTTCCAGGTGCACTTCAAGGGGAGCCCCATGTAGAGAGCATTGCAGTAGTCAAGTCGGGAAATGACAAGGGCTTGAATGACTGTGCATAAGGAGTCCCAGTCTAGAAAGGGATGCAATTGGTGAATCAGGCGAACCTGATAGAAAGCTCCTCTGGCCAAGGCTGTTACATGATCTTCTAAAGACAGTCGTGCATCCAGGAGGATGCCTAAATTGCGAGCTTTCTCTGCGGGGGTCAATGACTCATCCCCAATAGTTAGTGATGGAACTAACTGGCTGTACCCCCGGCAGCCACAGCCACTCCGTCTTGGAAAGGTTGAGTCAAAGCCTGTTTCTCCCCATCCAGACCCGTATGGCCTCAAGGCACCGGGACATCACTTCAAGGGCATCATTGGGATTGTTTGTGGTGGAGATGTACAGCTGAGTGTCATTAGCGTACAGATGACATTGCACCCCAAAATCATGGATGATCTCCCCCAATGGCTTCACATAAATGTTGAACAGGAGAAGCGAGAGGACCGACCCCTGTGGCACCCCGCAAATAAGGGGCCTAGAGGTCGATCTCTGTCCACCTGTCAACACTGACTGTGACCTGTCAGAGAGGTAGGACGAGAACCACCATAATACGGTGCCTCCCACTCCCAGCCCCTCCAACCGGTGCAGCATGATACCATGATCAATGGTATCAAAAGCCGCTGAGAGATCTAATAGGACCAGGATAGAGGAACATCCCTTATCCCGAGCCCTCCAGAGATCATCAACCAACGCGACCAATGCTGTTTCTGTGCTGTATCCAGGCCTGAAGCTGGACTGGAATGGGTCTAGATAGACAGCTTCATCCAGGTACTGTGGGAGCTGTTGTTCCACCACACTTTCAACAACCTTCACTAAAAAGCGAAGGTTGGAGACTGGACGATAGTTTGCTAAAACAGCCGGATCCAGAGAGGGCTTCTTAAGGAGGGGTCTCACCACCACCTCTTTCAAGGCGGGAGGTAAGAATCCCTCGCTCAGAGAAGTATTAATAATTCTCTGGAGCGACTTCCGGTGGGACCGCGACATCGCCGGACGCTTCTTTCCGAAGCGCCAACCCAGGGCTCCGTAGAACCGCAAGAACAGCGACTATCAGCTGTCTTGCGGTTTGGAAACTTTCCTCCTGGTAAGAGGGGGAAAAGTGAGTAGATGTGTGGGATAGAGCTCCCTAAGAACACCAGATTTTACCCATAATCTGGCGCTCGAAGATGAGAGCTCCCCGCTAAGCCTGTCAGTACTCCGGACCCTGGATGTCTCTGCTTTGCAGAGCTAGATGTCGTGGCCATCCCAGCAACCAAATTTAAATAAATATTTTTGAATCGAGCTGGCGGAGCATAAGCAGCAAGAATAAAACAGCAAGTATTTTCTTTTTTTTTAACTCCAAAGATTTACCTTCTTTAAAAGATTTTCCTTATGCAGAGAAAGTGAAAGCAAGATGGCGTTTGAGTTTCAACGGGGCGTGAAGAAGTGAAAGTTAAAAGCAATTATTGATAAGCCCCTGTTTGAAATGTAAAACTCTATTCTGAAAAGTGGATTAACCAAGAAAGGAAGTAATTATAATAATTGAAGCAGTAATATAAATTACAAATTGCAAGGGGTCTTTTTTTTTCTTCTTTTTGATACTTTTTTTTCCTGTCCTTTTGGAAGGGAAAGAAGAAGGGGGGCAAGATGGCTGGTCTTTTTGAAAGTAAAGAAAGTAAAGAAGGGTTAATTAACCCTCACATATGGTCTGATTTTGAGGAAGCTCTGAGCTCAATTACCTCTGCTTTATTGGGAAAAATTGATACTTTATTTCAAGCTTTTCAAGCTGGAAACAATGAAATACATGGAAATACTGAGTTGCAATCTAGCAGTGGGGGATTGACTGAAGAGCTGGGAGAAGGAAAAAAACAATAAAAACAGCCTACAGTATTTTTGGAGAGCAAAATGGACGCTTTGCAGAATAAGGAGCAAGAAATTTTGGGAGCTGATGAGACTTTGGCTATACGAATTCTTTGTTACAAAGTCCAACCTGCAGTTAAACAGCTGCTTTCAGAAGAAGTTATACTTTTGCAAAAATTTTATAATATGCAATCCCAAAAAATGCAAGATTATATTGGAGTTAAAAAAGGCAGAGGAATTAGAGTGAAGAAAAGAGTTCGTAAAAAGGAGAAGAAAAAAGATTGGAGACAAGGAAAATAACCCTGCTTGATGAGATGATGGTCCTTAAAAAGTATTGTTTAAGTGCTTAAAGATTTTGAACTTTTGGAAGAAAACATCCAACAGCTTAATGCCAGTTAACTAAGCGATGAGCGATGATGAGGAGGTAACCTACAGTTGTATTGGAATATTTTGAGAAGAATAAACAGATCACTGCAATGCTGGTGTGTTGGGTTGTGAAATAAGCCTTGATCTGAGTGATTTGGAATATTTTATTAAGGACTGTAATAAATTTGGACTTAATTGTAATTGCAGAAGTTTTAATGAATATAGTAAATTGGAGTTTTCTGCTTGAAGGTAATAAATATAAGGCAAAAAGACTATGGGCCTAGGGCAATTGCAGCTGATCTGGTGGTTTCCCTAATACATCTGATGAACTTATTAATCTAATTTTTGGCTGGATTTGATGGATATTATTTGATATACAATTACAAAGTCACTCGGGGGGGTTATATAAAGAAATATTTTTTATTTAGGTGGGTAGACGCAAATGAAGACATTCTAAATGCTGTTGGAAGACGTGAACATAAGAAGATTAACAACTGGTTTAATCTAGTATGAAGAATTTAAATGTTTGATATAGCTACTAAATGATGTTTTTAGTTGATTTGTTAATATGTACTGATAAACTAATAAGAGGTTTGATTACTGCTTTTTAGCTAGAAAATGTTTTTTTTTAAAGTGTTTTAACTATAATTGGACCTTAATGGTTTAAAAGTGGAGGACGGAAGAGTTTATATAATATTTTATTTTAAATTTGGGGTTTTTGAATGAGGTTTCTTTTTTTGTTTTCAATGAAAGAAGTTATAAAATATCTTGTTAAACTGTATAGATTTAATAATCTGCTAAGTATATATTAGTTAAATTGATTAACGATAGGTTTGATTAGGTAATATTTAACTGTTTTATTAACTGTTGCAATTATAAATGGATACTAATTCTGTTAAATTAGATGGAATAAGAAGAAAGAAGACTTGCTTTCCTTTTATTTACTTGTTTAATGATTATAAGTGAGAGATGGAGTTGAATTTAGGGGATTCAAGCTGTATTTTATATTTTGTATTCGCTCTGGGAAGTTGGGGGGGTGGTTGGGGGGGGGAAATATATGTAAAACTTTTAAAACTTTTTCAATAAAAAAAAAAATTCTCTGGAGCCAGCTACGTGTAACCTCCCGGGTAGCCAGCACTAGCCAGGAAGGGCATGGGTCCAATAAACATGTGGTTGCATTCCGTTTCCCCAGTAACCTGTCCATGTCCTCAGGAGTCACAGTATCAAACTCATCCCAGATAATGTCCTCAAGATCTGCCCTCATCATTGCATCCAAATTAACCCAGCTAGAGTCCAAGCCTTCCCGAATCTGAGCGATTTTATTGTGCAGATATTGTGCAAAATCCTCAGCTCGTCCTTGCAGAGGGTCTTCCTGGGCTCCCAGCTGGAGTAGAGAGCAGGTAACCCTAAACAAGGCGGCTGGGCGATTATCTGCCAATGCAATAAGAGCGGAAAAATAGTTACATTTTGCCGCTTTTATCGCCACTAAGTAGGTCTTAATATAAGATCTCACTAGTGTTCGGTCAGAGTCAGAACGACTGGCCCTCCAACTGCTCTCTAGGTGTCTCTTCCAGCATTTCATCCTCCTCAGCTCATCAGAGAACCAAGGAGATGGGTAGGTTTGATGCCGGGTCAGAGGCCGCAAAGGCACGACCTGGTCTAAAGCACCAGCGGCCATCCTATCCCAGAATGCCACTAGGTCTTCAGCTGAGTCATGAGCCATTCATGACCCTCCTACTGTAAGGAAAAGGTTGAAGTAACTTTTGTGAAATCCTCTCATTCTGTACTTAGCAGAGTGAAACCAAACCTATTAGGAGTGTGTATATAAATAAGGATAAATCAAGAACAAGCTTAATAAAGATAGTTACATCTTTCTGCTTCTCTGAAATTCCTGCCCCATAGAATGTGGATAAAAAAAATAAAAAAGCAAATATCCTAATTTTTCTTAAGGAAATAAGCCAAAAGGAAGAATCTAAAAAGATCCATCTCTCTGTGGGAAGCCACCCCCCTCCTAGAAGAATGAAATAGTTTAAGGAATATTTTAAAAAAGGCAGAATGTTGTATTTCCCAAAGGGAAAAATGGAGAAACATATTTTTAGAGGCAAAAGCAACCCCCACTTTCTAAATAGCCCCAGCAGATATTTTGTACCCATTAAGAAAGATTGGGTCAGCCTACTCAGAAACCAAACTGAGAAGGCCACCTTTTAGAAATGCAGATTTGCATTTCATTCCATCCAAGACATGATATTTTGAAACAAAGGCAGAATGGTAGGATTAGCCCTCACTCAAGATTCAACACAGGGCAAAGCTATTAAGCCACAATAGCAATTGCCCAACACCCTTTCAGAGCAATCCAAATTTCAACCAAACTTAGCTCAGGCAAACACCTAGGATTTGTACTTTGCCTATAGAGCCACCTATGACCCCTACATAACCCCTACATGACTCCGATGGGAGTTTGACAACAGCCAATAGAATACATGTTCTTGCACAGGAACAGGACGCTCAGGTGCAAAGCCCAAGATAAGGTATAAAAAAACCCCACTCTCAACTCCATGTCAGCCTCCATGTTTCCAGTGTCTTTCTCCTGGCTTGGAACTGAACCAGATGGATATTTCTTCCCACATCTCCATCAGGAGGAAGCTAAATAGAAACAATGAGAGCAACAAAGAATTCTTAAAATTTCTAGTGGTCAGAACTATATGAGCAGAAGATTGATGCTTCTGGAAGTGAATCTTCCAGCTCCCACTCCTTCCAACTTCAATATTATTGAAACAGAGTTGGGCTGCAGGGAAAGACCATTTATTCATTTCTTTATTGTTTTTAATGCTATAATCCTAAAATAGCTAATGTGAATCAGCATGCGGGTTTTTTCTTTTCATTTAAGAAACTGTTGAGATTGTGTTGCTCTAAAGTAAAGATCTATTAAATCTTGGTTATGTATTCATGTTAGTAATGTTAGTAACTATCTAAAAATTTAAGCACTTGCTAATATCAATGAAAAACTGGAAACAAAAAAAATAGAAAGCAGGCAGTGACATCAATAAATGTAAAGTGTTAGCTTTTCATGTTAAATCAGAAGCATTTGCATAACTTTCTTCTAGCAATTTCTTAAACAATTGCTATCATGTTTGAAAGAAGCCAAAAACAATCTGTGCTTCAAAAGACATGATAAATCACAGATAGACTTTCCCTAGTTTGTTTGCCATACTCTCCTAGCAAATTACCTATGTGGTGAAGCTTCTGGGGTTCTATATTTTTTATGCCACTCAGATGGTACAAGTTTAAGTACCAATGAGAACAAAATTTTGTAAATACTTCAAAGCATACTTTAACATTTTCACCATTTGATCTCTAAACCATCAGAAATAGTTTAAGAATGATATGTAATCATCCATACTTCAAAGCTGCTGAGAATCAAGAGGTCTTGCCCCAAACTTCTGCAGTTAAGAAGAGGAACCACAGTGTCTCCAAAACAACCATCTTAGTTTCATCAGAGCTTCAGCTGTTCTGCAGCTGAGATGGAAGTAAATCACTCAGTATTCCAATACTGATGATGCTGTGCAGTGGTGGGTTCCTCCTGGTTTGGCCCAGTTCCTGCGAGCCGGTAGCGGTGACGATATGACATCACTGAACTGGTTCTCCCCCCCACCCCGCGTTATTCCTACCTTTTATTTGGCCCGAATCCCAATCTATTGCTGCCTCCTGAGTCCCAGCTGATGGCTAGAGGGGAAAAAAACTGTTTAAACTCTTGCCCTGGGGCTTCAAAGGGCCGCCCTACAGCTGATCAGTGTTAAAGAAAACAAATAGTAGACCGGTGGCTGCAAAAATAAATGGGTAGACCCAGTGGTGGGATTCTATTTCGGTTGCTAAGTAGTTAAGCCAGTGGTTCCCAAAGTGGGTGGTACCATGCCTTAGGGGAGCGGTAAGAGGCAATGGGGGCAACTAAGTGGCAAGGAGGGTGGCCCCACCCTTTGGCCTGTGCCTCACAGCAGTTACCTCCTTACATTTTGCAGCAAGCAAACAGCAAGAAAAAACAACTCCTTTCAGCTTCAGCATAGGCTAATTAGCCCGTTGATTAGATCTGCCTCCCAACTCTCAGCTGATTTGCTCTCAGCTGTTTGCACAGGGCTCAGCTGCTTGCTGCAAAGAGCTAAATTGCTGGAGCAGATTTTTTTTCTCCTTATGCAAATCAAGCTGAAAACGAAATTGAAAGTAAAGCAGGGTGTTGGCTGTTACGTTGGAAAATTAGGCAGAGGCAGATTTCTTTTCTTTTTCCTCACTAAAAAGGGTAGGTGCAAACAATGGGAAATTTAGAGCAAAAGAGGAGAGTTCAAGATTTTAAAACACAAAAGAAAAAAAGCTCTATTTAACTAGGGAATTGTAATAATTGAGATACTATTAATTGTATATTGTGTTGAAAGCAGAAATGGTTAAGTTGTGGTTTGGAGGAATATATGGGGGAAATTATTTGGTTTATTATTATTGGTAAATATAATTAATTGATTTGTAAGAAATTGGATTGCATGGAAATAATTGGAATATTCATGTTCATATTGATTAATATACAAAAAAGATAGTTATATAACTAATTGATTTATATTAAAAAGTTGAATTTGAATTAAACAACTATAATATTACATAATTAACCAATGTGAAGATGGATATAAAAATAGATGACAATGGGAAGGGGTATAATATAGAATAGAAGGGAAAAATTGAATTTGATTAAGATTAGAGATGAGGATGAAGGGTAATATTGGTTTTTTAAAAAAATAGATGAGGAATAAATATGGCAAAAAGGAAATATAGAAATTGTAAATTTAATTGAAATGACTAAACACTGTTTAAATTTGTGAACCGGCCAAATACTCTGCTCAAAGAAAATACATTGTATGTTTGTATGTGTGTTTCTAATTATTGCTATTTATTCATATTTGTTCTCTTTTATTCTTTAAAGTTTAACAATTTATTCTTTATCTTAATATCTTTATATTTGTTTGGGGTTGCCTTTCTTCCCTTTCATCTTTTTTATTCATCTTTCTCCTCAAACCTACCACCTCTCTCTTTTCTTTCCTTCTTACTTTCTCTCCCCCCTCTTCTTCTCCTCCCTACTTCCTCTTCCTTTCTCCTTCTCCTCCTTTCTTCCTCCCTCTCTTACCCTCACTCCTATTCTAATTTCCCTTCCCTTCCTTCCTCCCTTCTCTTCCTTCCCTCTCTCTCCTTCCTTCTTCCATCTCTCTTCTCCTTCCTTCATCCCTCTCTATTGCTGTATCCTTTTGTGCATATGGATTACTCAAAGGGCTGAAAAAGTTATTTTTGACTGGTCCTCGCACTTTTGACCAGTCCTCAATTTATGACTGTCCTCACATTTTACGTTTTCCGCCCTATCTTGTCACCATGGTGAAGAGAAGCAGTGTTGAAATGAGTGACACTATTGTTAAGAATGCTACAATGGGCATAAATGATGACCAGTCATAAGTGCGAGGACCGGTCAAAAGTGCGAAGACCTGTCAGAAATAACTTTTTTCAGCCCTCTGGGTAGTCCTTTTGTGCACATGGACTACTCAGAGGGCTGAAAAAATTATTTTTGACTGGTCCTCGCACTTTTGACCAGTCCTCGAACTTATGACTGTCCTCACGTTTTACTTTTTTTGCCCTATCTTGTCACCATGATGAAGAGAAGCAGTTGTGAAATGAGTGACACTATTGTTAAGAATGCTACAATGGGCATAAATGATGACCAGTCATAAGTGCGAGGACCGGTCAAAAGTGCGAAGACCTGTCAGAAATAACTTTTTTTAGCCCTCTGGGTAGTCCTTTTGTGCACATGGACTACTCAGAGGGCTGAAAAAATTATTTTTGACTGGTCCTCGCACTTTTGACCAGTCCTCGAACTTATGACTGTCCTCATGTTTTACTTTTTTTGCCCTATCTTGTCACCATGATGAAGAGAAGCAGTTGTGAAATGAGTGACATGGTTGTTAAGAATGCTACACGGGCATAAATGTGAGTCATAAGCGTGAGGACCAGTCAAAAGTGTGAGGACCTGTCAGAAATGACTTTTTTCAGCCCGCTGAGTAGTCCCTATACCCGTGATGGCGAACCTATGGCACGGGTGCCACAAGTGGCACGCGGAGCCATATTGATGGGCACGCGAGTGTTGCCCTAGCTCAGCTCCAGAGTGCATGTGTGCACTGGCCAACTGATTTTCAGGCCTTCTGGTCCTACCAGAAGTCGGGAAACTGGCTGTTTCTGGCCTCCGAAAGGCCTCTGGGGGGATGGGGAAGGCTGTTTTTGCCCTCCCCAAGCTCCTAGAAAGCCTCTGGAGCCTGAGGAGGGGGAAAAACAGGCCTACTGGGCCCACTGTGCCATCACATGCCAAAAGCAGGGAGAAGTGTGGGGAGGTCACATGGGCATGCACAGAAGGGCGGGGTGCATTGAATTATGTGGGCACCCGCACCCGTGACTCCCCCCACCCGCGACCCCCGCTTTTGGCACGTGACGGCAAAAAGGTTAGCCATCACTGCCCTATACACATAGCCATGGCCACCCAGTCACATGACCAGCTAGCCACACCCACCCAGTCACATGACCTCCAAGCCACACCCACAAAATAAGCCATGCCCACAGAACCAGTAGTAAAAAAAATTAGAACCCACCCCTGATGCTGTGGGATGACCATATTCTGGATATGTTTTCAACTGGTGCAGATCCTTCACATGGATTTGTGATGAAACAAATGAATGCAGGCCAAAGATAATATCTTCTGGGTACCTCTGTCATTATTACTCCCAGCCTCTTTGAATCATTGTATTGTCCTTGTAAGGCCACCTCAGAAATCTGGCAATGTCTATACATTTTTTTAAAGAAAACATGAAAGAAAATATCACTTTAAAAAAAATAATTCACTCATGACAATTGCAAAAAAAATTTTTTAAAGAAAAAATAAAGATATTTGTAAAATTATTCTTCAGTGATTTTTCCCTTCCATAAAGTCCTGTTACATATCAAGTTCCATGAGTCAACACCCTTGGAAATGAAGGAATATAAACTGGATAAGGTTACATTAGGTTAATTTTGCCAACTAACACACAGCAGGATCAAGTTCAGGTTGCATTGCTGATCCTTATACCACCTTTATTTGTCCTTGAAGTGTTACTGGCAAAAGGCTAGTGTTGCAGGCCTTTATATATGATTGTGTTATTGTAATTAGGTTGGAGAAAGGTTCTTAAAATATTCCAACAGAAGCAACTGAGTGCAATTTGTCTGAAGATGACTGAAATGTTTCCCACTCAACAAGAATGTAAGCCAAGCATCATGTGATATTTACTTCTCGGGCAGGAGAACCCATTTATAGCCCATTACTAACCCATACCCCAATTACGGGTTAGTAATGTATCCCATATCCCGATGTCTATTAAAGCATTTTGTTGTCATTCTAAGAACTGGGAGAAAGGTAAAATGATGACCAGCTTTTGAAATATTGTTAAAGTCTTTCTGTATGTTATCTTCCAGGTGTCAGCTGTCCAGCTGGCAAATCCAGAAAAAGAAACTCCTCAGACATTATTTTACCAAGAGTATAAACTTGACTGAATAAGTTGACATCCACATTGGCACAGAAGAAGCAAAACCAGCTCTGGGCTTCCCACATAAAAACATGCATAGTTCATTTCCTCTTTCCCCACGGGCCACCCACAGTCCATTACATCCACCAATCACTTCTGTTCATTTTGCTTTGGGAACCAGCTGATTACGCTGTGGCATCTGCTCTGGGTGTTCTTGGAGGGGGAGAGCAATGTCTCATGGGAATCAATGATGCTTGGAGGCCATACCCCCATCCTTGCATTCCAATCCACCCTCCACCACTCTTTGTCAAGCTGAGAGCAAAGCAGAATATAGGTGAAAGATTGAGTCAGTCCTGACATGTCAGTCCTGACATGTTTCAGGGTAGACCTAAAACAACAATAAACATACATACACATTAGTACTTACAACCCAACTTCTGTTACATTCCTTATTGGGGACATTGAGGATACCTAGTGTGAAACCTCTTAACTAACCTTGCAGCCCTAACATCTGGAGTAGCCACACAATAAACATCTACTAACGGGTAGCCTTTTCACAGTAATTACCTGGTACTTTGTGATATTTGGAGTTGAGAATCCTTTTGATCTCATAGTGCTCCTCTCCCTTAACTAGGATGGGAAGAGGAAGTGGTTCTTTAACCGGCCTCAAGCCAGATCCCCGAAAGGGTTTTAAAAGACTGCAATGAAATACCGGATGCTTGCCTGAGGTTTCAGCTCCACCCACACTGGATTCACGATCCAGATGATTTGGAAAGGCCCTATGTATTTGGGATCTAACTTTTTACAAGCTTGTCTCAGGTTTAGATACTTGGTGGACAAATAGACTACCCCCCACTCTAAATTCCCTTTGGGGACCCCTTTTCAAACCTGCTTGCCTTTTTTTGGCTTTCCCTAGCTTTTCCCTAGCTGGGTGCCGTCAGTCAAGCAATGTCGGCTGGCGGCCCCCAGGGGGAGAGCCTTCTCTGTGGGGGCACCCGCCCTATGGAATGAGCTACCTCCTGGAATAAGACTGATCCCGGACCTTCGTACCTTCCGCAAAGCCTTGAAGACTTACTTATTCCAGCAAGCCAGCCTAGCTTAAATGGTTTTAAATTGGGATTTTGAATTTTATAGACTTGGGGTTTTAAATTGGGAGGCCGATCGATTTAATATCTTTTAATTTATCTTAATTTTTATATTGTATGTATTTTAATTGTGGCTGTCCACCGCCCTGAGTCCCTTCTGGGAGAAGGGTGGGATACAAATTATATTATTATTATTATTATTATTATTATTATTATTATTATTATTATTA
>WNWU01013815.1:27145542-27207550 GCA_012654045.1 Ptyas mucosa | reverse complement strand
TATTATTATTATTATTATTATTATTATTATTATTATTATTATTATTATTATTATTATTATTTACACACAGCGGGCCACATGGCTTTTAGAGTGTCCATCCAGTCAGCTAATAACACTGAAGATGGAGCTTCCTGAGGGAGCTCTGGCATGGGCACAAATTCAGTCCCCATGACCCCTTTGAAAGGGGTAAAACCAGGGGTGAAATGTTCCCAGATCGGACTGGACTGCCCAATCCGGTAGCAATTTTCCCCTGTGATTCAGCAATCCAGTAGCAATCACCACCCAGGTGTCATTACTTCCTGGTTTTAACCAGGAAGTAATGTTTTTTTACCTTCTGGGCATGCGCAGAAGGTTTCGTGCATGTGCAAAAGATGTGCATGCACACATGCCATGTGTGCACGTGCACATGCCATGTGTGCACATGCACGGTGCATGTGCTTCTGAACCGGTAAGGAAGGTAAATAGATTTCACCCCTGGGTAAAACCTGTGCTGCTGTGCACCAAGTTCTGTGGAAGGCAGTAGCTTGGCCCAATTAGTCTGCTGATAATTTATATAACAGTGCAGGTATTGCACTGAGTTGGTACATTCAACTACGCCATTGGTACTTGGATAGTAGATGGAACTAAGTCCCTGGGAGGAGCCTATCAATTTAAAAAGTTTCCACCAAAATTTTGTGATGAATTGCACCCCCCTGTCCGAGATTATGCATTTTGGGACCCCATGTAGTCTGTAGATGTGTTACACAAACATCTTGTCTAGGGCTCGGGCAGAAGAAATCTTTGGACATGCCACAAAGTGTGCTTTGAAAACAGGTTGATGACAGTCCAAATTACTGTGTTCCCAGCACTCTCAGGCAATTCCATGATAAAGTCCATGGATATCTCTTCCCATGGATTAGCTGGGTTGGCTACCAATGTAGCAAGCCTAGAGGTTTCCCAGGTAGATGTTTCATGAAGGCATACACAGGACAGCTGACTACATAGGCTTCTATGTCCTTTTTCATCTTCAGCCACCAGAACTGGCTCTTCAACAGGTGAAGGATGTTCACAAACCCAAAATGCCCTGAGGATTTTGCATTGTGGCTCCTCTGCAGAACCAAAGTTTTCTGGCTGGCTGGGATGTACTTGTACTTGTTCTATGCCAAGTCCTCCTTCACCTGTATGTCTCTGGAATCATTCATCCACCCCAAGGAATCTTTTAGTGGTTGCATCACTGAGTCCCCAGCCAGCTGTGGGGAGACTGTTTTCTGCTGCCTTATGAGTGTTGGCACTGCAAGCTGTCTCGACAGCTTCCTCAGGGCCTTTAACACCTCCAGGTTCTTGTGGTCTGTCCACACTTCAAATGGAATCTTACTGCCCTCTAAGAACTGCCTCCAGATGAGAAGAGCCCATTTGACTGTGTAAACCTTCTCCCAGATGTCCCCCACCTCTCAGTATCAGACAACTTGTGAGATATGTAGGCACATGGTTGCAATTTTCACTTTTCATTCCTCTGGAGTAAAACTGCCCCTCCTGCCACATCATGGGCATCTGACTTGATCACAAAAGGTTCATCTGGGTTTGGGTGCTTCAGGGCTGCATCAGCAGCAAAGAGCCTCTTCAGCTTTTTGAAGGCTGCCTGGCATTCAATGGACCAATTTAGTGACTGACTCAATTTGGGCTTTGCTCCCCTTGAGTCTTGAGCAAGTTGGTGATGGGCAAGGCTATCTGAACAAATGTGAGGATGAACTACTGGTAAAAGTTTATGAATCCCAGGAAACTCTGTAACTGCCTCCTGGTTCAAGTGCCATCCCATTCCAGGATTCCTCTCACCTTGGCTGGGTCGATCTCCACCCCATCCTTGGAGATGCAATATCCCAGGTAGTCTAAACTGATCTTGTGGGAGTCACATTTAGATAGCTTTGCATATATGTAGCATATTTGCATATTTGAAAAACTTCTCAAGTACTGCTTTCACTAGCCTGATGTGCTCTTCCATGATCTTGATATAAATTAGGATGTCTTTCAAGTATACCAGCACCCCTTTGTACAGGTGTTCATGCAGAACCTCACTTACTAATTGCATGCATAGTGCTGGCATCCCAGAGGGCAGTTGAATGCAGTTTTCCACTCATCACCCTCTTTAATCCCCACTCAGTAATAAGTTGATCTTAGTCAAGATCTTCCCCTTGGCTAGGTAGTGTCAATTGTCCAACTAATGTGCCCAAAACAAGAAAACACTCTCAGGAGCTTTGAATTCCCAAAAGTAAAACTTTATTGGATACATCATTTTGATACTGAAAAATCAAAACCAGATTTGATCTTCCCACACAAATACTTGTCTAGTTAAACAATAGCTTACCTTTTTTCTCCCACCTCTGGATGATCACATTGTTCAATTATGAGATGTCTTTTTGTTATGAGAACAGTCCACCTCCTTCTCAGGCACCTGTCGTTGTGACCTTGATAGTTGCCAGGCTCTCACGGTTCATGAATACTTTCTCAGCATTCCATTTCATCCTTCCCTCTCCCCAGTTTATTGACAAGTTGAGGTTTGTGTTAGGGAATGGCTATTGCCTAACTGGTTGGGTTGGCAATATATATAAACCATCAATGCATGTTTGCAGTCAAAATGTAATGTATAGCTTTAAGACTGTAGTGCTGTATTGCATCATACTGTATTCTGATTGGCTAGCTCTGTAGCCAATGTACTTAAGAGGAAGCTTGAATCATGGCTTATTTTTTATTACATTATTATTGCTACCTCTGCTCCTCTCTGCCTGTTCTCTCTGCATGATCACAGATTGATCGTTGCTACTTGTTGCTTTCTACTGTTTTACCAATTGTTTTACTGCTGTACTTGTTCCTATTTGCAACTCCAAAAAGAACTGTTTTATTGCATATGACTACAACAACTGGTAAGAAGACTTTGTTCTTGGAATATCCCTGGATTGACAGTTTAACTATCTTTTTCTGTGTATGACCTGGATTGTTTATTGGATTTTGCTTTACTTTTTCCTAAAAGTAAAAGAATATGACAACTCAGTGTGTCTGTGTATTGACAGTGTTTATTCACAATCACCCTCAGCCATTTCTCATGTGCACAACCTTGTTACTCAAGGGTTACTCTGCACATATTCCTTAACAGTCAATCTGAGTGATCTTCTTGCAACAGCTAAATAAGTGGTCCACTGTTTCTTCAACTTCTTTGCAATGGCACAATTAACTTTCTGTTGCTGTCTTTTCAATTCTGACTTGATATGCATTTGTTCTTAAGGCTTGGTTTTGTACAGGCAGAAGTAGCCCCTTGATCTCTTTCTTCAGCTTTCCAAGCCATTGGCAGGTGTTGTTGTTATCTGCTTTTCCTGCTATTTTTAATGTACTGGTCTGACTTGTTCAGTATTGTGAAGAGAAGAATTAGTGCAACGGCAAATAAATTGTGATGAGACCTCCTTGAAATATTCCTCTCTTGATGTTAACCTCTCCCAGTCTATCACCATTAACCAGAAACCATGTCTTCTATTATGCCATTAATCTTTCTGATGTTTCTACTGATTTCTGTTTTTCTAGGCAGTTGATTATCCAGTCATGTGGCAGGAAATAAAATGCCTTCTTGTAATCAATCCATGATATATTCAAGTTGATCTTCTCTTGCAGCTTTCAAAAATCATCTCGTCAATTAGGAGCTTTTTTCTGCTGTTATGTGGCACTTTCTGCTCAGGTGAAAAGATATTGTTTTCAACTAGATACTGTTGGACTGCATTAGCTACCACACCAGTTACTGTGTTTCCCCGAAACTAAGACCTCTCTGGATAATAAACCCAATTGGGTTTTCAGTGCATGCGTTAAAATACCCCCCCCCCAAATAAACCCTCCACTAACTACTTACACGCATGCACAGCCGGTCCCACCATTTCCTTTGGTTGCTTGCCATGCAAACAACACAAAGTGAGGAGGTGAGGCCAGCAGGGGGAAAGGGGGCCCCTCCCTGTTCTATGGGCCGGTCAAGCAGCTGGCTGCCACTGCCCTGATGTGTCCCGCCACTGCTGCCTTGTGGAGCAGGACTCTGCAAGGCTTGGTGTGCCATTGCACACATGAACTGCAGCACCACCACGAGCTTCATCATACCAGCACAGTTGGCATCCTGCTGCTCATGTCTGCACTGGTATGTCAAACCTCACAGCAGTGCTGCCATTTGTGCGTGCAAATGCAGAGTCCTGCTCCACAAGGCGGTGATGGCAGTGTGATGAGTCTCACAAAGACTCATTTCTGGCAGGTGGGGTAGGGGACAAGTGAGACACATGGAGTGAGACATGGCTCCCCTTGCCATCTCTTCTCCCCCTCCCTCGCCGGGCATGGCAGGGCTCCTGCACCTTGCTTAGCAACCCGCCCCCTTTAGGGATGCACTTTGGGTGTGGCAGGTGGGGTGGGCGAAAAGCAGGACACAGGTCTTACCTTTCAAGCTCTGTTGCATTCCTTGCCTCCAGGGAAACACATTGTAAAAAAAAAACCTTTCTTGCAAGTTCAATAAAGTTTTTTTTACAACGTGTTTCCCTGGAAACAATGGTGAGGAACACCATGGAGCTTGAAAGGTAAGACACACATCCTGCTTCTTGTCCACCCCATTTGCCACCTCCAAATTGCATCCCTAAAGGGGGCAGGTGGCTAAGCAAGAGGCAGGAGCCCTGCCATGCCTGGTGAGGGGGAAGGGGAGAAGAGACAGCAAGGGGAGGCACATCTCGCTCAACACATCTCACTTCTCCCCCACCCCACCTGACACCCCTCTTGATAAAGAGATGGCAGGGAAGGGAAGCAGCCAGGCCATTGGGATGGGGTGGGATGTGTTGTACACGAGATGCGTGTCTTACCTTTCCAGCTCCATGGCGTTCCTCACCATTGTGTCCAGGGAAACACATTGTAAAAGAAAACTTCTCACGAGTTCAAGAAGTTTGATTGAACTCATGAGAAGGGTTTTTTTTACAATGTGTTTCCCTGGACACAATGGTGAGGAATGCCACAGAGCTGGAAAGGTAAGACGCATGTTCCGCTTCTCGCCCGTCACACTTGCCACCCCCAAATTGCATCCCTAAAGGGGTTGGGTGGCTAAGTAAGGGGCAGGAGCCCTGCCATGCCCGGCTTTTTTTCTTGGTTGATTTCATATAAAACCTATTCAGTTATAACTGTATCCATGCTGTACATGACTTGATTTGTTTCTTTTCAGTGATCTGATTCTTATATTTGGTATTACAATATTGGCATATTTTAATATTTGTGCTGTTTCGTTTTTGAACAAACTTCAGAATTTCATGATATCCTTACAAACTAGCAAAACCAATACAGATTTAATTATTTACTAGATTTGTTGATTCTTGGTTACTATTAGGCATGGACAGCACCATGTGTCAGCATCATCCCCAGATCAGCAGTATGATAGATGTTGAAACAATCCCTGATTCTTTCAAAGGTGTATGTGATGTCAACATTTGTGTAAATAAGAGAAGTAGTATCATGACACTACTTCTTACTTCTTGCTAATTTGTATCTTCCAATTGTGACCCTGCTACATTTTGCTGCTGAAGAAAGCTAGGAAATAGCCTCTTCTCAGTTGAAGTCTATGGGCACAATATATCCATGGTTATGAAATACCTTTGGCACCAGGAGTTGAATTGTGCCAACAAAGTCATTGGGGAATGGCATTTATAGAATTCATCTGTATTGTTGCTTGAGTTTTATTTTGCAGCTATGGATTGTAATGAAAAAAGTAAGAGAAATGTATATATTTATATGGAAATTATGAAAAGAGGGAGAGGAAGAAGAGGAAGAAAAAGAAGAAGACATTAACTAATGTATATATGTAAACCTCACCAGGTGCTGAATTTGATTATATAAATAAAGATAAATGTTAAATTTTATAGTTAACCTAATGTTTCTTTTAAAAAAACCCAGAACATAAATATTTATTTTCAATCATAAGCATAATTGAAAGAGCATCATAACAAACACTATAGGCACTGTTTGGAATATAAAACTATTAGGAATCAAATAGAATGGTCATATTCCAGCTCATCAGCAAATGAAATGGTTTCCATGTTATGTCCTTAGCTTTGGCTGGTGAAAAGAAAAAGAAATCAAGGAAAAGAAGATCTCCAAGATTCATCATCTCCAGAGCAAAGAATTTAATTTGAATACTTGAAAATATTAAGTGCAAACTAGTCAATTGGGAGACTACCTGCAACAGAATGAGAAGGATCTATACCAGGGGTGTCAAACTCAATTTCATTGAGGGCCGCATCAGGGCTATGGTTGACCTTGGGGGGGGGGGGGGGGGGGGGGGGGGGGGGGGGGGGGGCGGGCAGGTGTGGTGACTGGGTGGGTATAACCAACTGGGTGGGCATGGCCAGCTTGACACCACTCACTGGGTGTGGCCGACTGGGTGGGCGTGACCAACTTGACACCACTCCTCAAACTGCTGGCATGTTTCTTCTTCATACTGGGTTACTGGGCCAAAGGCTTGATGTTTCCTCTTTGCATTGGTTAGATCAGGCTGAAGCCACGCTGGTTCTATGTTTCCTCTTCACATTGGGTAGACCGGGCCAAAGCCACACTGGCCTGATATTTCCTCTTTGCACTGAAGTAGACCAGGTCAGACCCTTACATTTTCCAGGATGGCCCCATGGACTGGATCTGACCACATCGCAGGCTGGGTCTGGCATCTGAGCCTTGTGTTTGACACCCCAATCTATACCAATAAAAGAGAATATTTGTAGTTCAGAGTTGAAATGAATGGACCTTGGTGCTCTCTGAGCTTGTTGGTTTTCTTGCAGATGTTTCATTACCCAAACTAGGTAACATCATCAATGTTCACTCACTAGCACTGATGGTGTTACCTAGTTTGGGTAATGAAACATCTGCAAGAAAACAACCCACTTCAGAGAGCACCAAGGACCTGTCAGAAGGATCTATGGCAACCACACAGAGGCCTTCTTATGTAAGTTGCCCATCCTTGCTTAAATAAGTAGAATATTGCATTTAGAGATGTCATATGAATATTCTACTCAGTCAAATTTCTAGTAATTCAAGGGCTTCCCAACTAGAGAATATCTCCTATTTCTCATTTTCACTGTATAGTGAATATATTACTTCATAAATGAGTGGAATACCTCTACATTTCATATTATGTTAGTAAGCTCCTCAGTATTCAAGATTTTATCACAAAAAAAAATCAGCAAAAAAATCTCTTAATTCATTATCAAGAAATCATTTCAGAGATTTTTGTGGTTTTTTTAAATCCCATTCCATTGAATGAATCCAATTTTGACTGAGAAAAAGGAGGAACTCCTTGAGTTTTCAGCATTGTAAGAAAACTGAAGCAGATGCATTCGCTTTCCTAGGCATTGGGATGGGTGCCTATGACAGTCAATTGGAGGGTGGAAAATGATGTTTCCTTTTCTCTTGAAATAAAATAAGATTCACTCTGCCATCACATTTTATTGAAGTTTAACTTCCACAGAATGGAAAATACTTGAGAAAAACAGGTGATTCCCTGAGGATGTTGTACTAACTTCTCCAGTTGCTCAATATCTTCTCATTGGGTTGTATGTGGAAGAAAAATTCCAGGTTAACCTGATATAATTTTAATTGGTACATAATTTGATTTTTTCTAGCATTTCAGGGATAGAGAAGATGACTACTAAAGCAAAAATTTACTTTTCTAAATGTGATCAGTTGTGCAGTCCTGACTACTGTCTTCACATTGGTCACCTTTCTATTACATACCCATTCATTTGGTCATCTTCATTTTGAATGGTCAAGGTTGCTTAAGAGAATCAAAGCATGTGTTCCTTCTCTGTTCCCCCACTCCCAGCTTGGTTTAACTTAGTAAATAATTTATCCAGAGTTCACTTAGTTCTTTTAAATGTCACACAGCCATAGACACACATGTGACTTGGAAGCTGCAGTAAACTTTCCTCATAGCCAAATGATAACTCAATGACTCACTCTCTAAATTATACTGGTATCATAGTTTCCCATTCTTCTCTGAAAGTATAAAGTGTTCCAACATAGAGCAGCAGCATTAACATAGCTTTCTCCAAAATGGGAACAATATTCACCACCTTGTACAGCCAAGAGACTCAATGTGTCTGCATGCTAGGAGTTTGAAAAGAACACGTTAGTAGAGAGTATGTCCTATTTGAGGTGTGCTTAACAGATGATCCAATAACCAAGGGCAAAAGTCAACACAACAAAATATTTGAACAGTTTAAGTTTCATTCACAGAAATTCAAGTAGAGGGTTGATCAACAGGAAAAATGTGATTTCAAAAGTGAAGTCCAAGTGCAGTCTAGGCATCAAGGTCAGTAATCAGATTGGATCAAAAAAGAGACAGAAACAAGTTTTGTAACAGAATCCAAAGTCAGCCCAGGAATCAAAAGTGAGGATCAGTGACATGATAGAGTCAAGAGTACCACAAGGTCAAGAGCTTTTAACAGAACATTTTTCTTACACTGATAGTTCAGAAAGGGGGTCTTATAAGGTTAGCACAAGTGGAACTCTAATTATGCTCCAGCTGCAAAGTATCAATTGTTTCAAGAGAAATTATGACTTGCAAAACCTAACTTATCAAGTCTATGGAGATTCTCAGTCATCCAGGTCATGGTTGTCTCAAAGGTGCTTTTCTCAAGAGGCAACTGGACTTTCTTGTTTTTCTTTTGGAGATGTTTTGCTTCTCATCCAAGAAGTTTCTTCAGCTCTGACTGGATGATGGAGAATGGAAGGAGTTATATTCTTTTTCATTCTTTTAGAGCGTTGTAGAGGCCACTTGGAGGTTTATCTATATCCTCAGGGTTACCTGAGTAGTGCAAATGGATGTGGAACTTTCTTGGAACTGCTGAAATACTTGTGTTGTAGACTGGAGATAGATGATATTGTATCTCTCCCAGAGGTGGGTTTCAGAAGGTTCTGACCAGTTCTGGAGAACTGGTAGTGGAAATTTTGAGTAGTTCGGAGAACTGGTAGTAAAAATTCTGACTGGCCCCTCCCCCATCTATTCTCTGCCTCCTGAGTCCCAGATGATTGGGAGGAATTTTGCAGTAACCTTCACCTGGAGTGGGGTGGGAATGGAGATTTTACAGTAACCTTCCCCGCCATGCCCACCAAGCCACGCCCACCAAGCCACACCCATAGAACCTGTAGTAAAAATTTTTGAAACCCACCACTAATCCCTCCCCATCTGTTGAGAGAGGGCTGTTCAATTTTGACATAGATGGCCTCTTAGATCTCTTTCAAACCAACAGTCCACTCTGTCCAAAATTGGACTTTGCTGTCTTTGTCTTTTAAATGAAGATGGTCCAAATCTATTCTAGAGGGCATGATAAGCAGGCAACCTTTGGATTTTCTAAATAGCTGGACATAATTGAAATTGGAGACTAATAATATTTGGAGAAGCACTGATTGCCCACTTATTCTACAGAGATACATTGTAAATTGTATTACCAACTTTGTCTATCAAAATACCCAATTTTGAGCCCATCTCAAACAAAGGCTTTCTGAAGTGTTCAGTGGGGGAAAAACAAAATGTGAGCCAATCTTTAGAGTTCATTGAACCAATCTTGCAGTAGGATGTGGGATATGAAGGCTTTCAGTGAATAAATTTAATGTGACTTGTAACAAGTAACAATGATCAGAGGACGCAATATACATAGAAATAGTACAATTTCAATTGCATGGTAGGACCAACATTTTGCCTCTTATACCCACTCTACAAACACCCTTGTCGAATGAAAGAGTCCTATTTGATTGTTAAACTGAACTATGTTACTTTCAATCCATTTTTCTAAGCTAGGCAGACATGTTTAATTTTATTTTAATCTTTTCATGTATTAGCTTTTTCACCCAATATGATGTCTTCCATAAGCATTCTCTCCAGCCTTCAAGCAAGACATTAACAAAAAACAGTGAAGAGCATAGGACACAGGACTAATCTTTGTGGGCATCTCCTCCAAAGTCCTACTTAGCAGAATGAGGAATGACTTTGAGCATGTTCTGAACCAGCTAGGTATACACAATTGACAGACCATCTAGTCCACACTTAAGAGTATCTAAGGTAAGAGATTAGTCTGACAACTGTGTTTTTGACAAAGCCATGCTGAATTTTGGTACTTGCTACATTCTTCTCCCATCTATTCATGATCTGCTGTAAATTGTCCCAGTATCTATGCTGGACTGATTTTGCATTTTAAAGGGTCTTTCTTCACTCCCTTTTTGAAAACAGGGACATTATTTGTTTTCTACCTTTTTACTTGTTTTCAAGGATTTTTCAGAAATAATACATAAGAAATTGGCCAGGCCAGGCCATTAGCTAATATTTTAAAAGTACAATTTATTGATTAATTTGATTTCTATAGCTGCCCATCTCAATAAGCACTCTAGGCAGCATGCATCATAAAAACATAAAAACAATTAAAACCATACAAAATAAATATGTATGATCATGGGTAAACCTATTGCCATGAATGTAATATATACTTAAGTAGAGGACATTGCCTTCCAAACTCCAACAACCCGAAGTATTTGTGCATCAATTATCCTGCATTTAGGGCACTTTTCCTGAACATGTCAATATAATGCTAAAACAGTAGGCCAGGCTAAACAAGACCCCCACCTCTTCTCTTTGAAGCACACGGCAGCAATAAGGTCCCCTTTCTCAAGCTGCATTTACTATGTTGAACAGTTTTTCTAAGGTTAATACAATGGCATTGGCCCAGAGATAGTGCACAGCTGCCAATCTCCAGTGATAACAATGAGCAACTGGCAAGGATGAGAAAGGATGTCCTGTCATCCCAGTTTTTGATAGGGATCTATTATAACAGCAATCATTCTGGAGAATGACTTTTTATATGCCAAATTATAAAGAAGTGAAGATAAGGACATATACTGGATTGCAGTGGGCTGTATTGTAAAATGATAAGGGATTCTCTTAAATAGATTTATTTAACATGAAGCTGTCAGAATAGATTGACTCAAGAGGGAACATATTGATTCAATTTCCACTTTTGCAGAATTTTCTCCTAGAAAATCATTGCTTCACCTGCTGGTAGACTAAATTGCCCATACGTCTTTTTCATGCAGTGCCAATGATTTCTCAAAGCCATTCATTTGGGTCTTTGGTGGTTTGGCATGCCATTACCTCTAGACTAGTGGTGAGTTGCCTCGGTTCACACCGGTTCTATAGAATCAGTAGTAAAACCAGTGGGAGGCTCCGCCCAGCGACCCCGACGTCATCAAAATGCTTCTGCGCAAAAGAGCGTGCAAGAGAGAGAGCGAAGTGCAGCCCCGTTGCAAACTGATAGTAAGTAGAATCCACCCCTGCTCTAGACATTATGGATTATTGGAAGTTAGCCAGGAAAAATCATGGTTGGCACTCACCTAGAGTAAAATCATCAGCCATAGACTTCATATTTAATGAGTATGTGAAATGCTTCAGCAACTCTGCATGAATGAATGTTTCCTGGGAGGTCAGTCAATTAAGCTCTGTTTCAGAGTGACATGGTTTGTAGCAATACAAAGTGAATCCATTCTCTGAGGTGCTTCTGATAATAAATACATGGGACATGATGGTGATTGATTCTAATGGAATCAATCCATTGCAGCCTTGGAAGATATTGTAACAATGGAAAATAACTCATGGGAATCCTTAATGTTTTTCTAATTCAAGAGTCTCAATACATTTATGCTGCTGTTGGGAATAAAGATGTGGGCAGAGTATAAGCACCAAGACATGTCTGTAGCCCCTTCCCCTGCACCCACATGTCCATCACATGGTCCAATCAATCCACCATCCCAACTGGAGAGAGTGGCTCTCTTGGCAGCTCGGGCATGGGAACAAGTCCATGCTGCTGGTGACCTGAAAGGGCGTCAATCAGGTGCTGCTATGCACAGCGTTGTTGTAAGCTACTTCTGCAAAGGGCAGCATATCCACCAAGTACTCATGTTGGTAATCTACATAACATCTTATGTATTGTTCCACCATTGCATTTGTTCATTCCGCGGCTCCGTTCGTGCTCAGATGAAAAGTCAGGTTTTTGGCTGAGGGTAATCCAGAGTAAGTAGTGAAGTGAGTCTGCTTAGAAAATAAGTCGATTACCATCTGAAATGACTGTATTCCCCCCCCCCCACTCTCTGGGAGTTCAACTACAAAGTCCATGGCGATTTCCTCCCATGGTCAGCTGGGGCTACCACTTGTTGGAGAAGTCCAGGAGGTTTCCCTGGTCTCATCTTCATGGCAGTGCAGGTGACACAACTCTTTACATAGTCCTCCACATCGGCCTTCATCTTTGGCCACCAGAATTGTCATCAGGTCAGTGAAGAGTTTTTAGGAAGCTGAAATGACTGCCCAGCTGTGAATCATGGCTGCACTGTAAAACTTGCAGCCTCAAACTGGTGGGGACATACAGTTTGGACCCCTTCCAAGCTGGCCCCTCTCTCAGGGTTAAAATGTTTCTGTTGACATTAAACCATGGGTCAGCTAGGAGCACTGCTTTTAGTGCAGCTGTCAGTTTTTCCTGTGCGGGATCAGTCTGGTGTTTGGCTTGGCCTCTGGTGGTGACTTGCACTGCTTGTTGTGTGTGTGTGTGGGGGGGGGTGTGATGGTATGGATGACTTCTTCCCTACAACTAGCAAATTGTGGTTTTCTTGATAATGCATCAGCCAGCAGATTCCATCCCCCCTACCTGCAGGAGAGGAGAGCCCAGTGGACTGTGTAGGCCTTCTTCTCCCAAATTGCCCACCACCAGCTCGGTGTTGGTGAGTTTTTTTGGACACATATGTGGAAGGCAAGAGTCGATCCTGTGGGTCCTTCTGGAGAAGCACCGCTGCTACTGCCACATTGCTGGTGTCAGCTTGGATGATGAACTGTGTCTCCAGGTCAGGGTGTTGGAGAATTGGCTCCTCAGCGAAGAGCCACTTCAGTTTCTTGAATGCTTTTTGACAGTCCAGTGTCCAGGCCAGTGACTGGGTTGGGCGCAATTTTGCTGGAGATGGCCCTGTTTTTAGTAGCTCGATTAGGGGTAGGACTACTTCAGCAAACATTGGAATGAATTGCCTGTAAAAATTTGCAAACCCCAAGAAGATTTGGAGTTGTTGCATGTGCGAGGGGGTTGCCAGTCCAGCACTGTTTTCACCTTTCCTGGATCCATCTCGACCCCCTTGCTTGACACTCGGTAGCGCAGGTAGTCTAGAGAGATCTTATGGAATTCAGACTTAGAGAGCTTTGCATAGAGCTTCCCGGCTAGGAATTTTTTCAATACCTGCCATACTAGTTTTATGTGTTCTTCCAGCATCTCACTGATTATGAGGATGTTGTTCAGGTAAACTAGGACCCCTTTGTACAGGTGCTTATGCAGCACTTTGTTTACTAGCTGCATGAAGACTGCAGGGGCTCCCTGGAGCCCAAACTTCATGACCTTAAATTGGAAGCTGCCCAGAGGGCACTTGAATGTGGTCTTCCATTCATCTCCCTCTCCAATTCATATTCAATAGTAGACTTCTCTCAGGTCTAGTTTGGTGAACACCTTACCCTTCGCTAGGTGGCTTAGCATGTCCTTCATTAGGGGGAGGGGGAGGTGTTTTCCACACAAATGATGTTAATTCCATAGAAATCAATTCAAAGCCTCATCCTCCCCTCCCCCCCCCCAATCTATTTTCTCTTTGAATAACACAAGGGCTGCCACTTTGGATTTTGCAGGCTGAGTGAAACTTCTAGCCAAATTGGTGTCAATGTATTTTCTCAATTTGGACATTTCTTTTGGGGTCATGGAGTACATTTTTGGCTTTGGCAGGTTGACTCCCAGCATAAATTCAATCGCACAGTCTGTTGGGTGGTGGGTGGGGAGGAAGTTGCAGTCCTGTTCGCTAAAGGCATCTGCCAAATCCCAATATTCCTTGGGCACCTGGGGCAGCCAGGGAGCCTATCCAAGGTGGCAGCAAAGTTTTCCCACCGGCTGGGGTTGCCAGGGGCTTTTCCTTGTTGGCAGTTGTCTGGTGGAATTGGTGGCAGCTGTCCAATGCCTATTCTTAGCTTTCGGTAGTCATCTTCCTACGTGATGGTCGGCTTCCACTTGTCTAGGCAAGCGAGCCTTAGTATAATTGACTCTATCACCTTGGGGGCTACTATGAACCAGATAAGCTCCCAGTAGTTCTCCATCTTCAGCCTAACGAGCTCTGTGACTAAAGTGCCTGGGCCTCCTATCAGCATCCCATCGACCTGCTCAAAGTGTGTGGGGTGCAGGAGTAGCTTTGTGCCTATCTCTAACTACTGGACAATGGGGAAGCTGATTAGGCACCTGGTGCAGCCGGCATCTATGACAGCCTCTACATCTCCCTGGCCCCCAGTGTCTGGCACTACTATCTGGGTCTTGACAGTGAAGGGGTGGATGGCTTCACTTACCATTGGGTCCTCTTCGCTGCTGCCCTCACTGGAAGAGGCCAGAGGGGTTTCCAAGGCTGGAGTTTCCTCAATCCCAGCTGGGGAGAAAAGAACCTCAACAGCTTGTTGAGCAATCCCCCCCTTGTCTGCGGACTTCTTTGCGGTCCTCCTTCTGTGGGAGGCCAATGGGGTCCAGAGTTGAGGGACTGGAGCAGGAGCCAGGCATTCAGATGCCCGGTGCCCATGTTGGCTGCATCTGAAACACTTGATCATCCCTGGCAGTGTCAGTTGTGGTGCTTCAGCTGGCTTTGCAGGGACTCTGCAACCCAGGGTCCTCCTGGCCATTTTCTCCTGGGTAGGCTTTTGGTGCAGATCGGTTTCCAAGTCCATTGCCATGGCTATATTGTACCAGTCCTGTATATGGTCCGGAACTCCCCTGATACAGCAAGCTTGCGTGAGGTCCTGTTCTAGAGCCTCCTTGAAGTAGTGGATGAGGAGGCATTCAGGCCTCTCAGTTTCCAGGCCAAACTCCGGAAATCCCAGACAAAGTCTTTTGGGAGTCGGCCTGCTTGCTTCAAGTCTTTGATCTGGGCTTCTGCCTCTTGTTGGCGGGCCGTGTCTTCAGATCGGGCTCTGAGCAGTTGTACGAACTCATCAGCATCTTCCAGCTCCTGGGCTCCTTCATGTAGCTGGGTATCCAATTGGCCACATCCCCCTTATTCATACCATCCTCAATGGCTGATATTATGTCTCGATTGGTCTGATATTGGTCCCCATAACCATCAATGTGGGACCAAATCCAATTGAGGAAATAAGACTGCTTCCCCAGGGATCCTTCGAATGTTCCTCTGAACTGTGGGGGAGGAACGGCTGGCTGGGCTGCTGGTAGGGCCAGTGCTGGTGGTGGGGCCAGTGCTGGCATTCACTGGTACTGTATCCACCTCTGGCCAGGGTAGAAGGCCCAGCCAGGGGGGATCTGTTTGGCAGGGGGCAATCTTAGGACCAGCTGGTGAGAGGGGGTGTTGGGTCTTGGCAGCCCCAGCATCTCTCCCCATAGTCCTGGGCTGGAGTGCCCTAGTGGGCCTTGATGTGACACCACGGTGATTCCAGCAAGAACTATCATCCCAGGAGACCGGGCCAATGGGGGAGATTAAGGTGCGATCCCCTTTGTGCTGATTGGAATGAAGCCGATGCTCTGCTCTGAACATCATGGCTCCCAGACCCAGGAAGGTGAATGTGCCTGAGCCAGGACCCAGCTGGGCTGGCCAGTGGGGAGTGGATGTGCGAGCTGGTCAAATTGCTCCGGGAGGCTTGCTAGTGATTGGTTCTGCAATGGCGGCAGGAGAACCCACTCCGGGAATCGCTGGGCTCAGGAGGTCTCATCGCTCTCCACTCGAAGGCCTGCTCACTCCCATCCATGGTTCCTGTAGTGTTGTCCCAATCACCAACTCCTGGGGTGGCGCGGCTCCCATAGCTTCACCCCAAAAGGAAGGATCCAGTTGAGCGACCTACCAAGACACCGGTTCTTTGGGCTGGGCACCCTGTCAGTGTTCAGCCTTGGTGGTTTCCGCTGCAACCACCACAGCCTTGGAGGGGGAGTAGAGGGTCTCAACGAGGACCTAGGATCTGGTCCTGGCAGCTCCCTCAGTAGTCGCCATTCTTTCCTCTATCTTCCCTGAGTCTTTATACCACCCAGTGAACAGGTCAGCATTTGGGGCTCAGGACCACGGATCGCACCCCACTAAGCAGGGAGATGGTTTGAGTTTTAAGAGATTCAGGTTAATGTTAGGGTTTGAAGTAACACCCCTAACCAATGAAGACTCCATTGCCAGCAGTTCTTCAAAGTTCCATTTAATTAGAGATGTCATATTGGCACATCTGGTGAAAACCCAAATCTGAAAGGTCCCAGGTTTTCTCCATCCAAAGGAAAGTCAAAGCCCCTTCCCCTGCACCCACATGTCCACCATCCCAACTGGAGATGCCTCCCAGTCATGCCACTCCAGGTACAGGCTGAACGTCCTTGACTCTCAGAGAAAAGAATGTTGTTATGGGACGATATTTGATGGGACCATGTGATGGACTTGTGGGTGTTGGGCAGGGACTTGAATCGGGGTGAAATGCTCCCGGTTCGGACCGGGTCGCCCAATCAAGTAGTGATGGTGGTGGGTGGTTCGGAGAACCGATAGCAAAAATTCCTGGACACCCCCCTACCATGCCCAGCTGAGCCGCAGGATCATCAGAAGCTTTTTTTTAACTTTTAAAAGCATTTTTTCTACAACCTCTTCTGATGAAAAAATGCTTTTAAAAGTTAAAAAAAAAGCCTCTGATGATCACATGGTTCAGCTGGGATAGTCAGAGGCTTTTCAAAGCATTTTTTTCTGCAATGTCTTGGCTGAAGAGGTGGTAAAAAAAATGCTTTGAAAAGACGATCCCAGCTGAGTTTCCTGATCGGCAGAGTGGTATTTTTAAAAAAGCCTCTCTGACGATCCCAGCTGAGTTTCCTGATCGGCAGAGAGGTATTTTTAAAAAAGCCTCTCTGACGATCCCAGCTGAGTTTCCTGATTGGCAGAGAGATATTTTTAGCTTGGTTCGGGGGGGGGAGAAATTGTCCCCCTCAGAACAGGCTCGCAATTTGGGTGTCCTCCTGGACTCACAGCTAAGATTAGAGCAACATCTGACAGCTGTGGCTAGGGGGACCTTTGCACAGGTTTGCCTAGTGCATCAATTGGATCAGGAGGCTCTCCTCACAGTCACTCATGCCCTTGTCACCTCATGGTTAGATTATTGCAACGCGCTCTACTCAATTTTTCTTTTTTTCAAAGAACTGGTCAGACTAGAGATGGGCCATCACCAAGAACTCATTTGATTCATCATAGCCCCAAAAACGACTGAGTCAATCTTTCTGGAGCTTGCCTGGCTAGACAAATGGGGACCAACCATCACCTGAGAGCACAGCTATAGAAAGTTAAATATAGGTATTGGACCACTGCCTCCCATTAAGCCTTACCCAGGCCAAGCCTCAGTAAACCACGCTGGTATTGGCGAGCCGCAGGCCACAGCCCCTATGACTAAGGGACTGCCCAGCTGTCCGCAAGTGCTGAGGGAGTACTGAGACTTATCGGGCATCTTTAGCTAACAGGATTGCAACTTCCTCTCCCCTCACTGCCCAACCGATTATGCAATCAAATTTGTGCCAGGAGCCAAGCTACCCAAACCAAAGATGTATTCCATGACTCCCAAGGAAATGAAGGAACTAAGAAAATACATCAATGCCAACCTAGCACGGGGCTTTATCCAACCTATCCAGGGTAGCTGCCCCAGTACTATTTAAGAAGAAAAAAGATGGGGGGCTGAGGCTCTGCATGAATTTTCATGAAATTAATGCCGTGTGCATGGAAAACACCCCCTCCCACTCATGAAGGACATGCTAAGCCAAGGGGAAGGCGTTTACCAAATTGGATGAGGGAAGCCTACTACTGCATCAGAATCAAAGAGGGAGGTGAATGGAAAACTGCCTTTAACTGCCTGCTTGGCAGTTTCCAATTAAAGTCATGCTGTTTGGTCTACAAGGGTCTTCATGCAATTAATCAATGAAGTGCTACATGAGTACTTATACAAAGGGGTCCTAGTTTACCTCAATGACATTCTCATATTTAGTGAGATCCTCGAGGAGCACATAAAGCTGGTGCAACAAGTACTGAAAAAACTCCTAGCCGCTAAGCTCTACACAAAGCTGTCAAAATGTGAATTCCACCAGACCTCACTTGATTACCTAGGCTACCGCATATCCAGTGGAGGGGTGGAGATGGACCCAGGAAAAGTAAAAGCGGTGCTAGACTGGCAACCTCCACATACCCGCAAGCAGTTGCAAAGTTTCCTGGGATTTGCAAACTTTTACAGGGAGTTTATACCAGCATTCGCCGAGATGGCCTTGCCCCTGACAGAACTATTAAAAATGGGGACAACCTCTGCAAAGCCACGACCAAGCCAATCACTCATTTGGTCAATAGACTGTCCAAAGGTATTCGAGAAATTAAAGAAGCTGCTCACCAAGGAACCAATTCTCCAGCATCTGGACCTGGAACAGCAATTCATAATCCAAGCAGATGCCAGCGATGTGGCCATAGCAGCAGTACTCATGCACAAGGACAGCTCCTACCCTGTGCCTATGTTTCTAAAAAGCTAACTGACACCAAAAGAAGGTGGGCCATCTGGGAGAAGGAAGCTTATGCAGTCCTCTGGGCCCCTCTTTTCTGAGACAGTTTCTAGAGTGTGTGTGTGTGGGGGGGGGGTAAAGTGCCCTTCAAGGTCTGTACTGATCACAAAAATCTCGAAGCCCTAAATACTCCTAGGAAATTGTCTTCTAACCAAATCTGATGGGTGCGCAATATTTCAGGCAGTTCAAATTCGAACTGAAGTACATCCCGGCAGGAAAGAATCTGTTAGCTGATGCCCTATTGAGAAAGCCCCAATTCGATAGCTGCAAGGAGGCCATCATCCCCCCCTCACAATCAGCCACACAGTGACCACCAGGGGCCACGCCAAAAGACAACCCAACCCCCGGCAGGACAAATTGATGGCGGCACTAAAGGCAGTACTCCCAGCCAACCAGTGGTTCAATGACAATAAGGACATTTTAACCTAAAGGGATGGACTGGCTTGGAAGGGTCCAAAGCTATATGTCCTCACCAGTTTAAGGCTGGATGTGTTGCAACGCAGCCACGACTCCAGGTTGGGTGGCCAGTTTGGGTTCTTAAAGACCCTACACTTGGCTAGGAGGCAAAAATAATAAGACCCAAGGTGGCGCAGTGGTTAGAGTGCTGTACTGCAGCTACTTCAGCTGACTGCTAGTTCAGCAGATCAGCGGATCAAATCTCACCGGCTCAAGGTTGACTCAGCCTTCCATCCTTCCGAGGTGGGTAAAATGAGGACCCAGATTGTTGGAGGCAATATGCTATTTAGTATACTGTCTTTGTTGTAAGCTACCCAGAGTTCTCGGAGAGTGGGTGGCATAGAAATACAAATAATAAATAAATAAATAAATTTTGGTGGCAAAAAATGAAAGCTGATGTGGAAGACTATGTAAAAAGCTGTGCCACATGTGCAGCAATGAAAATGAGGCCAGGGAAACCCCCTGGACTCCTCCAGCAAGTGGCAAGCCCCAGCAGATTTTGGGAAGGGATTGTGATGGATTTTATAGTTGAGTTTCCAGAGAGTGGGGGAAATACAGTTATTTAGAGAGTAATTGATTTGTTTTCAAAACAAGCCCACTTCACAGCTTGTCCGGGATTACCATCCACTAAAAAACTGGCAAAGAACCCTGACACTCAAACCTTTTGGCCACATTCACTTTTTACATACATTATTTAATATATTTTCATAGAATAACTCACTTTTTGCTTTTAATTCATTTAAAAAGCATGGGGAGGGGGATAAGGAAATTAAGATTCCTGTATTTAGATTGCCATTTATATACCATATTTTTCAGAGTATAAAATGCTGCAGACTATAAGATGCACCTACCTTTTTTGGGGAGGAAAACAAGTAAAAAATCTGCCTTTGCCTCCCAGCAATTTGCCTCCTTACAGCAAACAGCGGAGGCCCACATGGCAATCCCTGCAGCCTGAAACAGCTGAGGGTTGGGAAGCCAATCCAACCGACAATCAGCTGCTTGTGATAATCAGGCTGTGTTAAAGCTGTTTAACACAGGCTGATTATCAGGCTGTTTGCTGTTTGCTACAAGGAGGTAAATTGCTGGGAGGCAGAGGCCAAAGGATGGGGGCCAATGGGTGGGCGGGGCTACATTTGGTGTATAAGACACACCCAAATTGTCACCCTCTTTTGGGGGGGAAGTGTATCTTATACTCCAAAAAATACTGTAAGTAAGATGCTCTAGCCACAAAGTAATCATCAGAACTGTTTTAAACAAAGGCACTGTTTTCACATTTAGAAGACATTCCTGCCCTGCCTATTTGGATGGAGTAATTAACATTTTAAGTTTTGTACTATTTTTAATGTTTTAAGCTACATTAAATGATTAAATGAAAAGAGTGGGACACTGTATAAAAATAGCAATATAAATAGAAACATGTAATCAAAATATAGTGCAGTTTTTCTCAGGGCTATACCATTTTAAAATTAGATTGAAATATCTGGCTTTTTTATGTTAAAGAAAAGTCATTTATTTATACCAGTATACAAGAGAGGAAGGTAGTTATATTAATTCCTCCCCTCGTGTTAATTTTGCATTTACAGGAAAATATTTCTAAAATAAGAAAGTTACTAGAAAAATACAATTCATTTCCTACAATTAAAATTCATGCAATTTAAAAACTGATTAATTTTGTTCTGAGAAAAAAATTAGAGAAGTTTAGCAGATTTCTGGGCCATCATATGACCACTATCAAGCACCAAAGTTTAGAATTGAAGAATGCAAAAAAGGAGGAGAGTTGGCTATATTGATATATAATGAACCTGTTAAAAATATTACTTATGCTTATGGTTGGAAATCAGACTCTCTCGGGAAACTTGAATGGCTTGTACAATCAGCTGTATTACTTCATAATCTAAATATCTGACACATGCAGCATAATCAATCATGAAAATTTCCTACTGTGTTATCAAGAGTTGAGACTTACCAGTAAGACAGAGTAGAGTTCTCTTTTCAGCACTTTGTGCCTGCAAAGAATTATGCCTCAGAACTGTGTGAACTTTCCTATTTCTAGACTAGCATTCAGAATAAATAATTGTGAAAGCCAGTTGTTCCAAGGATTTTCAGACTCAAGCAAATCATCTTAATGTGAATGTGCAGGCATTGTTTTATTTTTTTGAGGGGTTGGATTTTCTAAGCCCTGGATAGCAATAGCAATAGTATCTCACTTATGTTACCCTCTCTAAGAGGTTTATGAGTCAGCATATTGGCCCCAACAATCTGGTTCCTCATTTTACTGACCTCGAGAGATGACTCAGAATCAAACTTTTTAGAAAATCCACTAATCTCTAGTTATTTATATGTCATCTGGTTACTTTTGCTTTTCCATTAATATTCTTACTGTGAGAGAAGAAGTTCAAATTCAATCCATTAGTAATCTCTTGAAACTCAACTATAAACACATTAGTTGAGGGGTTACAGTTTTAGGTATAATTTTGTCATTCCTCAAAAGAACTCTGTTGCCCTTGTGATTTGCATTCAAGTCACTTACTGTCGGATGCTTTGAACTACACTCCTTGCAAAATGACTGCTTTATCCTCCCTTATTTGCTCCCTCCCTCCCTCCCACCTGAATGCTCTCAGTTCAGCACTTGGACAGTTATGATAACAGGCAATGTTTGCAGTCTATTCTGGTCACTGTGAGTTATGGTGATATCATATAAGCCAAAGAGCTCTAAAATGTATGACAAATTAAACTTCTGAGTAATTGTAGTATTTTGTTATCTTCTACTCCCAGATTAAAGGTTTACATGTTCACAGTCTTCCTGCTCTTATCAATAGGTGCTGATTTGATTTTCAGTAGAGACTTCCTTCAAGCAAGATCACCATACTTGGCTTGTTGCCTCTTGGGAATAAGAGCTAAAGTTGTCTAAGACTGAAATACAGAGCTCAGGCAAAAGCCACAGCAAAACGTAACCCTTTCTACTTTCAGATGCTTCCTGATGCACCAGCAAGCCCAGAAGTTCTATTTAATCATCTATAAGAGAAAGAAAAGCCTTGAGAGAGTATCTGAGCTGATGAGAAGCTTCACTTAATGCCATCTAACTCTCAAATTGATCATCTGAGACTAGCCTAATAAGAGCTCTTACATTTTGTGGACCAACTCTCTTTTAACAGGAAATAGAGGTGAGAGAAATACATGTTGAAGGATGATACTAGAATCAGATTTATGAAATGAATGCATGAAATAATAACAGATGCTAAATTGAAGAGGAATGTAAAATTAGTATGTGAGCTGTCTGTCATCGGGGAAGAGGACTTTTTTTTTCCAAACCTGAACTTTGCACATTTCCCCCCTTCTTTCATCATTGGCAAAAAGAGCTCTGGGAGCATTTTGTGCTGCACAATGACTTATTTCTTATCTTATTGCAAAAGACACTGCAGTGCTGTATTGTCTCAATACCAAACTCTCCGAAAGGAAGGCTTGCTCTGTGACATTCTGTTAAAAGTAAAAGAAAATGAATTTCCTGCACATGTGTCTTTGTTAGCCTGTTCCAGTGATTATTTCAAGGCCATGTTCAAGAGTTATACCAAAGAATCGAAGGCTGCTGTTGTTCATCTGCAAGTAATCTCAGCCATTGGGTTGCAACATGTTCTGGATTTCATTTATACATCCTGGCTGCCTTTGTCTTTTACCACCTTGGAAGATACCTTAGAAGCTGCCACTTACTTACAAGTACCTGAGGCAATCTGTTTATGCAGCCAATACTTGAGTAACAATCTCAATCTGGAGAACTGTTGTTTTTCAGCCAATATTGCAACAAAATTTTATCTTCCAGATGCTGTATCTGCAGCAGAAAAATATCTTATTATTAATCTCTGGAAACTACTAGACCTGGATTTTGCAGGTCTGCTAGAACTGAATTTCCAGTCTTTGAAGGCAGTAGTAGAATCTCCTGATATACTTATGGTGAGAGAATCTAATTTGTTAGATCTATTATTAAAGTGGTTAGCATATGATAAATTGAGGCTCATCCATACTACTAATCTTTTGGAACATGTAAGATACAGTCTCATTCCTATGGAAGTTTTGAGAAATATCTACATTCAGTCAGAAGTGCCTCTAACGACTCCTGTAAAATGTTTAATTAGAAAAGCAATAAACTATCATTCACTTATTTATAAACAACCTATCTCGCAGGATAAATACAGCACTTTGAGAAACCAGAAGATATGGATTATCCTGCTTGGAGGTATGATTGCACATGAAGGGCTTGTCACAGAAGTGATAGCTTTTGATGTTTACAATCACAAGTGGCAAAATTTAACACAGTTACCAGATAGGATACAAAATCATTGTGTATGTACTATTGGAAACTTTCTATATGTGCTTGGTGGAGAAATAGAAGATATGCAAAGTGATCCTATCTTGAAAGTTACAAATAATGTCCATCGCTATGACCCAAGGTTTAATAAGTGGATACAAGTTACTGGGATGCTGGAAAAAAGGTGTCAATTTTCTTGCTGTATCTTAGAGAATGCAATCATTGCAATTGGTGGACAAAGTGAAGATAAAAAATTGCATTCATCTGTTGAAATCTATGACATTAGTAAAGACAGGTGGACAAAACTTCATGATTTGCCATGCAAAGTACATGGCCATGCTGGTACTGTTAGTAAGAATACTATTTATATATCAGGGGGCAAATACATGGGTCAAAGTAACACAAGTAAGGATATGTATGCTTTGAGTAATCTTGCAGGAGAATGGAGAAAACAAGCCCCAATGAGCATTGCTCGTTTTGGGCATAAAATGGCCACAATCCGAGATTCAGTTTTTACATTTTTAGGTTTATATGAACCATTCTCTGAGATTGAAAAATATGACCCTGACCAGAATCAATGGACCCGTTTAAGGCCATTGGTATACGATCGATATAGTTATGGTTTAGCACTAGTGGAGGAAACAGCCATCCTTATTGGAGGGAAGAAATGGCAAGACTCTCAGGAAATTCCAACTCAGGATGTTGTAGGTTATGATATTGATAATGACTGTTGGGAAGAAATCTGCAAAATTCCTTTGCCTTGGTATGGATTGCAGTGTGGAGTGCTAGAACTTTCTGAATTAGTAGAAGGTAAAGACATTCAACAGTAAAAGAGACCAAATATTGAGATCACATTTCATTGAACTAGGAAAACAAGAATTATGGAAGGATACAACATCCATTATTAGGGATTAAATAATTATTTTATATACATATATTTAAATTATACAATCTATATTAGACGTGGCAAACACATGGCCCATTCTTCATGGCCTATTGCAGGTCTATTCTGCAATAGGCCATGAAGTTGGCCTACAGGGCCATCCTGAAGAGAGTGAGCATAAATAGGCTGATCATCTCAGGAAAATGCCACTTTTCAACTATTATTGAAATGCGAGGTAGAATTACTTTGTAAAATGTAATTATAAGCACCAGGTGAAAAAACAAGTGAAAATGTTCACTCCCAAATATTCAGCTGTGCCCTCCATTCGTTTCCATTTGGTAAAATTTATGGAGCAGGAAAAAGCCACAAGTACAAATAATTGTAAAAATGTTGTTTGTTAAGCAAGGCAATATACTAAATATATATACAGTAGTGTCTGGGGGTTTAGCTCTTGTATAGCTATGTTCTGTGTCCCATTGAATCATGCTGCTGGGAAAATATTTGTTACATATACATTAATAAAAGCTGCCCATGTATACATTATATGTGAGCTTTAAGGACCTCACTGTATAGTTACAATTTCTTTACGAGGGAGTACCTGAGTGTTTCTGATATGAGCAAACACAAATGCTGCCATTCCTCCTGTGGCCTCCAGTTTGGAGGTTATTTCCAACCATGCAGTTGGCCCTCTGCCCAAGGTTAAAAAGACAGACATTCCAAAATTGTCGGATAAGGATTTGAATTCCTCAATCACTTCCTTGGAGGAATTCTTCCGCAATTTATCATCTTCAGAGTTTGTGCCAGAGGAGCCAGAGTGTATGGTTGCCCGCCCTTGCGGTGTGCTTTCTCTATCGGACTGCATGTTACCAACTGATACAGACTCTACTTCGCCCCGTTCTCTTCCCTCCTTGTCCTTTCTGCGGGGACGGTCGCCTTTTGCTGATACCGTCCAGCTGTCTGATGTCCACTTCTTGCAACAGTTCCGTCTCCGCCTGGCTGAATCCATCACACCCTTGACGACCTCTATTGGAAAGCTGGAGGGCAAAGTGAGCTCCCTTGAAAAGGCAGTTTTCATGTCACAGTCTGTCAGAAACCTTGGTCACGTATTGGATTGGCCACCAGCGGATAGCCACACTCCACTGTGATGGATGCATCCAGTTAATCTTCAATTGCTTCTGGACAGTTTATGCTTGAACTTGGCTCACTCTCATTTTAACAAGTATGACTGGAATCCCACAAATCCATCTTATTTACAGTGAGGTTCCTGTCCAATCTTAACATTTCGAGTAAAGATCTGCTTTCCGTGGAATGGCTTCCCAGTACATCCAAATATAAATGCCTGATCCTCAAGTTCAGCTCATCTAAGATCCCCTTGCACCTTTGTGGTCTCCGCAACCACCTAAACTACCTTGGAATTTTCCCTCAAAGATGTTTTACAAATACACAACTAACACCGCTTAGGATGAACTTAGCTATCGGGGCCACCCAACCCTGGATAGGGCCGAAGTGTGAGGACTACTACATGGAAGCTGAAAGCCCTGCACCGGCTACAATTACTGGAGCTACTAACCTCCCGGTGACCCAGCACCAACGGGAAGATAACCTTGGGACAAGAGGCCCTCCCTCCAGAGAACAAACTACTGACATCCCTGCTCCTGAGGGTGCTTCAGGGCTTGCTTCCACCTCCTTGAGCACTTGTCTTTCCCCTTCTTTGAGGAACATTCTTAACAATACGCCACTATCTCATCCCATTCAAACGGCTAGTTTGCCAACTCAGGACTCTTGGACTCTCCCTCTCTCTCCGTCGGTCACTATTATTAAACCGCGCAATGGCTGTATCTCCACTGATGACAACAACATCATACAGGTGCTCTCCCTGATAGATTCACCTGCACAACATCCAAATCATCATCAACGTCAGGACGACTGTTCCAATCTAAATGTGCCCAGGTACTCAAATCCACCAAGATCTAATAATAGCACTAAAATCAATCAAGACTCAACTAGAACGGATAAACAAGGCAAGATCACAGATTTTTTTGGCCGAAACTTTACCCCACCTTCCCATCAACCCTCTGCAATTTCCAAATGACAGTCAAAGACTAACCCCCCTAATATTCCCTAGTCTATCTTGAGCTGGAATATTGCAGGCTGGGCATCAAAAAGAGCCGACCCAGACTTTTTGAATTATCTTAAAAAATTCCAGATCCTTTTATTCCAGGAAACGTGGGAGGTAAATGATATTCTCTTATGTGGTTATGAGGTTACATCCCTGCCCGTCCTTTCTTCGTCTCACGGCGGCCGTCCCAGTGGCGGCCTTGCAATTGGTATCTCCCTGGGCCTGCATGCGAAAGTTGTTTATGTGGATTTCCATCAGCCTTATGTCCTCGCAAGTGTGATCTCTGTTGGGAAGGTCTCCCTCCTGATGTTTAATGTCTACCTTCCTCCCGGGGGTTCCTATAAGGACCTTTTTGTTTGTTTGTTTGTTTATTAGATTTATATACTGCCCTACTCCCGAAGGACACAGGGCGGTGAACAGGCACAAAATAAAATATATAAATACAAAAATTAGAAGCAGAGATAAAACCAGATTAAACAATTTAGCCCGCGACAAATTTAAAACATCTCAATAATTTAAAACAGATTTAAAATTTTCAATTTAAAAGAAAAGGGGGAGAAAGTTAGGCCAGGCCGGCTTGCTGGAATAGGAAAGTCTTAAGAGCGCGGTAGAAAGTGCGCAGATCCGGGATCCTCCGTATCTCCGGGGGGAGCTCATTCCAGATAGTGGGTGCCCCCACAGAGAAGGCCCTCCCCCTGGGGGCCACCAGTCGACACTGTTTGGCCGATGGCACCCGGAGGAGCCCCTCTCTATGAGAGCGTACCGGTTGGTGGGAGGCTGTTTGTGGTAGTAGGCGGTCCCGTAAATAGCCAGGTCCTAAGCCATGGAGCACTCTAAAGGTGGTAACCAAAACCTTGAAGCGCACCCGGAAGACACCGGGAGCCAGTGGAGCTCGTGCAGGAGAGGACCTGGATGCACGGTGGGAGGTATTGGAAAAATATCTCACAACTATCATATTTAGATTTCCTCACTCCTTGGTTCTCTTGGTTGGCAGGGGATTTAAACCCCCGCACAGCAGGGAGCTGGGAAACCTTAGTAATTTCCCGTTGGTGGGCAGGACCGAATAGGGACGATCACCCCTTGGAGACCATAAAAGGGAGTGTCTCCAAAGACCTGAAAGTTGATAGAGCAGGGACCAACTTGGCCCTTCTCACTGTCAGGTTGGACCTTTTTCCCCTTAACGGCAGGAGTGCCCCGGACGTTCCCGGGGAATTTACCCATCTGGCCAAAAAAGGCAATAGCATTATAGACTATGTCCTGGTCGCAAGAGCTTTTTTACCCTATGTTATCTCCTTTAAAGTGGATGACATGATATTTAGTGACCATCTTCCCCTTACCTTGGATGCACTCCTGAACAGACCACAAAATCATCTTACCCATGCTGCCCCAATAGCTGCCAATACCAGAGGATCCCTGATGGTATCGAAATGGTCTACTACCTTAGCCTTATCCCATGTGAGCTTTTATGATCAAGAGTCAGCTAAAAACCTGCTAGCTTTAACTAGTTCTAAGGCCACTCCCAGTGCGCTCTTGACCGCCTTTATGGATTACTCGAGCGACTTAATAGCCTCCTTTAAGCCCCCTACTCTTATCCTTGGTAGAGCCTCTCGGAGGAAGGAAAACCCCCCTGGTTTAATATACAGTGCAAACAAACCATGAACCGATTGAGATCCATATATATCCTTTGTAAAAATTCTGATTCGTTAAGAGCCCCTCCCCCTTACTTTATGGCTAAGAAGGTATATAAGTCTGCTCTTTTAAGAGCCAAACAAAATTGGCAACGACTAAGGTGGAACACCTTATTGGATTCCGCGCAATCCCATAATCCTCGTGATTTTTGGAGTTTGCTGAATAGAAGGCCAACTAGTAGGTTTATTTACTCTATATCTGCCCCCACATGGGAACTCTTCCTTTGCCAAGTCTTTTATGACGCAGACTTGCCATCCTTTACGGCGTTAGATTTCCCCCCCCTGAACAACTCCCTAGATGGTCCCCAGTGAACCCCTCCACCATCTTGAAGCTAATTCGACAACTCAAATTGGGAAAAGCCCCCGGCCCTGACCTTATCCCCGCTGAGGCCATTCAAGCCCATAAGGACTGGTGGATTACTGTCCTTACTGAGGTATTTAGTGTGATTAATCAAACAGGCATTATCCTGAAGGTCTGGAAGGATGCCATCATCGTGCCAATTCATAAGAAAGATCCCCCCTCCAATCCAGGCAATTTTTGAAATATCAGTTTATTGTCAGTATTGGGGAAACTCTATGCCCGGTTCCTCCTGTCCAGGCTGGAGTGCTGGGTTGAGGAGGCCTGTCTGCTCGGTCATGAGCAGGTGGGGTTCAGAGCAGATCATTCTACTATTGACCATGCTCTGATCTTATACCATCTAGCCTTAAAATACTCTATCCCTAGGAAAGACCGTCTCTATGTTGCCTTTATAGACTTAAAGGCTGCCTTTGACAGTATTCCCAGATATAAACTGTGGGGCAAACTCCTTTCCTGGGGAATCGATAAAAGACTTCTCTGGCTCATCTCCCAACTGCATGAGGGAATGGAGACAAAAGTGTGCCTTACCCCCCAAGGGGACCCTTCCAACGCTATCCCTGTTAATAAGGGGGTCAGACAGGGATGTATATTGGCACCCCTTCTTTTTAACTTATATATTAGCAATTGGAGAAGGGCGTTAATGGTCCAACTGGATTATATCCATGCCCCCAGATTAGCTGACTACAGGTGCCCGCTCCTGCTCTATGCGGACGATGCTGCGATTCTTTCATTCTCTTTGGTGGGTCTGCTTAGAGCCCTTAAAATCCTTTCCAACTATTGTTGCACCAACCAACTGTTTATCAACCATTCTAAGTCTAAGATTATGATTTTCTCAAGAAGCAAGAAAAACTATCAATGGAAGCTTGCTGGCATACCAGTAGAACAGGTCCATAGATTTCAATATTTAGGCATTCTTTTCCAATCTAATGCCATGTGGCTTGCACAGGTCAAGTCCCTCCACACCAAGGCCAAGGCCACTACGCATGCCCTTCTGCAATTCTTTTACATGGAGGGAGCCCAACATATTCCCTCAGTATTAAAAGTATACAGGGCAAAGGTGATAGCTGCCATTACATACGGCGCCCCCCTTTGGGTTCAAACAAATATTTCCCTCCTTGAGTCAGTTCAAAGCCAGTTCTTACACTGTCTAATGGGAGTTCCGCCCTGTGTGAGTAATGCTGTAATCCGCTTGGAACTGGGCACACCATCTCTCGCTACTGTTCTGTGGAAGTGTGCTATTGGCTACTGGCTGACTCTGTGGGTCAGACTTCCAGACTACTATTTAGGCCAGTGCTTATGGCGGGGCAACTTCCACAGTCCTTGGGCCCGCAATATTCACACCAAATTTATGAAGATAGGTATTCCCCCTATTGAAGCCCTTATGCTTGGCCCAGATGCAGCCAAATCGCTGATATTCAGCAATTGAATGATATTGAAAGATAACAGAATCTGGCACTTGGTGTGGGAGTATGTTCTCCATTTTCTCTCGGTATTACTCCCCGAATGCACCCCCCCCCCAAATATCTCTCTACGCTATCCTTTGTTAAATATAGGTTGGCCTTTTTAAAGGCACGTTTTAACGTGATCCCCTTGAATGTCCTAGATAGCAGGTGCTCGGGTTGTGTGAAATCCACCCACTGTTCATGTGATGGCCGATCTCCAGAATCGTTGGCTCACATTGTATTTACATGCCCCCATTATCGGGAGGTAAGGTCAGAACTTATCTCTCCCATTTGCCAAAGATTTCCTGGATTATCTGAAAATCTTAGTCTTCGCTTCTTACTCCAAGATACTGATTCTAAAATTACACCAAAGGTAGCAAAAATTTTTGCTGCAGTCTTGGGATGTAAGAGCCAGGGGAAGGGAAGGGCTGGACCCATTGACTAAGGTCAGCTTTATTGATCACCAGCGGTCGAGTTAGCTGGTGGCTGTATAAAGCGCCGATGTGTGGATTTTATGCAAATTGTAATATAGTATTTTCTACCTATGTACAATTTTAATCGACTATAGTCCATATAGATTGGAGCTAAAAATTTAAAATACATGAACTGTAAGTTCAACTGAGTGGTTTCCACCACTGATCTAGTTGCCGTTTTGCACTTCAGTCTGGTCGTGTGCCAGCTATGTGTCTTGGATGTTTTGGGGTTTTTTTGGTCTATGACTGCAATAAAGTATGCTTATGCTTATGTTTATATTATATGTGATTCACTTTTGACTGCAAATGGCACAAACAATCACCTCCTCTGTTACTGCTGGAATAGGATAGTATGTTTTACATTTCTCTGTATGGTAGTGTGAAATCTGAGAATAAATGAAGTTTATAATTATACTCATTTCAAAACCTGATGCATTAAAGGAAATCTATTTTAATCTGAATTGACCTAATAAAATGTGCAGCAATGTAACTTTTGTTAAAGCATAAACATTTGTCTAACTTATTTCAAGTTAGACAAATCATATAAAATTTAGTTGAATTTTGTCCTTGAAAGTCATAAACTTGTCTTTGCTAAGGTACCATGTAGGCAGAATAATTGTTGCATAGCAACAGGCTGTCATATACACTGCCTGACTGCTTCATCCTCAGAATCTTTTGGTATGCACTTGCTTTGTATGAGCCAGCAAGGTAGCAATTTCTCAAGATGGTCAGATCCCTATACTGTCTCATGTTATACAAGTTTAAAGCTTTCTTATGCACTGCATTATCTCCCATTTTCTTACATGAAGTGCATTTGAAATATTAGCCTATATCTATAGCTGTCTGAAGATGTGGCTGGTCACATTTTCCCAGATTATGCAAATATGCTGAAAAGCCATTAACGTTTTCAGCTTCTCAACAGACTTATCAAGAACCTAAGTACAGATTCTTACAATAAGAGTAATTGGTATAAACAAGTATTCACATGTAGCTTTCAAGATACTTCCCAAACAAATGTATTTTCTGCATCGATAAAAAATAGAACTGAAGATATAAAATTATGTCCATTATTTTCTCCATTATATTCAAGTCATTTATAACTGTAGGTCGCTCTATTTGTAATAAATATTGAGATAAAAATGATTAATAAATATTGATCACAAACATATTTATAATATATGTCTTGGCAAAAGCCTTCAGTGTACCACATACAATTAATACTAATAATAGCAATATCTGTTTTCTGACTTGATTCCTCATCTATGTGGAAGTTATGTAGCAATACATAAAAATTAGGCATTGAGACATTACAAGAAAAGCCCAGCAAGAATTTAGAATAAACGTTGGAAACAGAATTAATTTGAGATCAAGCATTTTTAAGTTAGAAATATAATAAATATCACAAATCATGCAGTCAATAACTGTTTATACAAACACATTCTTCTAAATGATATAAACAAATTACTGGATCTGGAATTTTATAGAATCTCAATGCATAGTTTTTCATTCTAAACTCAATTGAATAGATATGCACTTAAATGAGCTGAAAAAGGCCACTCTCCTGAACAATTGTGCAACGGTTGCAAAACATGTGCAGTCCAAAATGCCTTTGAAAAGAAACAACACTGCTCTTTATTTTGGTCCCAAGACCACAATGTAATAGTGCTTTTAATTTTTTAAAAAAATACATTCAGTGAGCTGAACAGGCAAGAACTGGAAGCAAGTTGAGAAAGAAAAGTACATTAGCTTTTTTCCTTTTAAAGGAAAGACTAACCTATGTCTTACAAGCTTGTATTTCAGTTCCTCAGATGTGCAGAAAAGCATCAAAAAGCCACATGAACATTTTTGCCAGGATAAAATTCAAAGTGCTGATAAAGGCAGAAATATATATGTTTTCTTTTGCATCCCTAGCTAAGTACAGATTGATCTTCTCAGAAACATTTGGACTTTTGTGATACTTTACATTGCTCTTTTGGGAATTTGGCTATATTATAGCAAGAATAATTTTGTTATATGCATGTTCTGTAGAATGCAGGCATCACAACCATATGATTTTTCATAAACTGAACAAACACTGGCTTGATTGAAATATAATTGTGCAGTAGATGCTTCAAGCAATCAATTAGGATATGGTAAAGAAATGTCATGACACCCTTCTTCCTCTTTCTAAATGGACAACTGTACTTGCTGTTCATTCATGTGCTCTGTAAACATCATTTTTAATCTCACATAATATAGATAGATAGATAGATAGATAGATAGATAGATAGATAGATAGATAGATAGATAGACAGACAGACAGACAGACAGACAGACAGACAGACAGTGGTGGGATGATCCCCGGCTCGGTATGAGTGGGTGCCTTGCCTGCTGGGGAGGAGGGGGGCCGTTGAGGTGGGGGAGGGGATCTCTGGGGTGTTGGAGAGCCAGAGTATTGCGGTTATGACTGGGCGAGGTAAATATGGCAGGAACCGAGGAGTAGGCCGTTCTCGGGAAACTAGGACTCGCTGTCTCAAAGCGATTACTTGTTCCGGCCCCTCCGGTTCTGGTTCACTGGGCTCGCCTCGTATACCTGGTGACTTGGGATGTGAGGGCCCTGGCCTCAGGCTGCTGCTGTTTAATGCCAGGTCTGTTGTTAACAAGGCCCCCTTCGTTCGGTACTTAATCCTGGAGGAGGGGGCTGACCTGGCATGCAAAACTGAGACCTGGCTGGGTCAGGAGGTGGATGTTCGACTCTCAGAGATGTGCCCAAACGGGTTTCAGGTATTGCATCAGCCGCAACTCCAGGGAAGGGATGGAGGAATGGCAGTTATTGTCCGTAAGAGTCTTTGTCCTCGCAGGATCCCTGCCCCAGAGATTGTTGGGTGTGAGTCTCTCCTCTTGAGGTTGGACTCAGGGGTTCAGTTGGGCTTTTTGTTGACGTACCTGCCTCCCAGCTGTGTTACAATAGCCCTGCCTGTGCTGCTAGAGGCAGTAGCCAGATTGGCGGTGGAATTCTCCAGGCTTATAGTACTGTGGGACTTCAACTTGCCATCACTTGGCGAATCCTCAGTTGTAGCTCAGGAGTTCATGGCTTCCATGGCAACCATGGACCTGACCCAAGTAGTTCAGGGTCCGACTCATAGGAGGACACACACGCTTGACCTGGTGTTCCTCTCGGGGCAATGGAGATATGATCTGGAATTAAGGGGTATAGATGCTTCTCCCTTGTCGTGGTCAGATCATTTCCTGCTGAGGTTAGACTTCAGGGCGCTACTCCCCCATCTCAGGGAGGCAGAACCTATTAAGTGGTTCTGCCCCAGATGCCTAATGGACCCTGAAGGGTTCCAGAAGGAGCTTGGGGAGATACCTGACTCCCTTGTCTACAATCTGGCTGAGTCCCTGGTGGCTGCCTGGAATAGAGCAGTACCTAGGGCACTGGACCGGATTGCGCCTTTGCGACTTCTCCATGGCGGTGGATCCAGGAAAGCTCCCTGGTTTACCGAGGAGCTCCGGGAGATGAAGCGCCAGAAGAGACATCTAGAGCAACGCTGGAGGACCAGTAATTCCGAATCTGACCGAACACTCTTAAGAGCCTTTATTAGGACTTATTTAGTGGCGATATGGGTGGCAAAATGTTCGCATTTTTCCGCACTTATTGCATCTGCTGATTCACGCCCATCCACCCTATTTAGGGTGACTCGTTCCCTCCTTAATATAGGGCAAGCGGAGGAGCCCTTGCAGGGTAGAGCTGAGGAGTTTGTGCAGTTTCTGTCAGATAAAGTCGCTCAGATTCGGATGGACGTGGACTCTGATTGGGCAATTCCGACCGAGATGATGGGGGCAAGTCTTAGTCCTATTGTGTGGGATGAATTTGAGCCTGTGACTCCTGAGGAAGTGGACAAGGCTGTAGGAGCAATGAGTTCCTCCACTTGTTTGTTGGACCCCTGACCCTCCTGGCTGGTTTTGGCCAGCAGGGAGGTGAGAGGAGGCTGGCTCCAGGCTTTAGTTAATGCATCCTTGAGGGAAGGATCCTTCCCTCAACCATTAAAGGAAGCGGTTGTAAGGTCCCTTCTCAAGAAGCCTTTCCTGGATCCAGCAGAATTAAAGAACTTTTGTCCAGTCTCCAACTTACCCTTTGTGGGAAAGATTGTAGAGAAAGTGGTTGCACTTCAGCTTCTATGGTCATTGGATGAAATGGATTATCTAGACCCGTGATGGCGAACCTATGGCACGGGTGCCACAAGTGGCACGCGGAGCTATATTGGTGGGCACGCAAGTATTGCCCTAGCTCAGCTCTAGCGCGCATGTGTGCACTAGCCAACTGATTTTCAGGCCTTCCGGTCCCTTAGGAAGTCAGGAAACTGACTGTTTCTGTCCTCCGGAAGGCCTCTGGGGGGATGGGGAAGGCTGTTTTTGCCCTCCCCAGGCTCTTAGAAAGCCTCTGGAGCCTGGGGAGGGGGGAAAACAGGCTTACCGGGCCCGTTGGGCATCGTGTGCCAAAAGCAGGGGGAAGTGTGGGGGGGTCACATGTGCATACGCGGGAGGGCAGGGTGCACTGAATTATGGATGTGTGCACCCGCACCCGTGACCCCCATGCGACCCCCACTTTTGGCACGCGATGGCAAAAAGGTTAGCCATCACTGATCTAGACCCTTTTCAGTCTGGCTTCAGGCCTGGCTACAGCACAGAAACTGCTTTGGTTACACTGATGGATGATCTTTGGTGAGCCTGAGATGGGGGTCATTCCTCTATCTTGGTGCCACTTGACCTCTCAGCAGCTTTCGATACCATTGACCATGGTATCCTTCTAGGATGACTAAGGGAGTTGGGAGTGGGAGGCACCATGTTACGGTGGTTCTTCTCCTATTTCTCTGGTCGGTCACAGTCGGTGTTGGCAGGAGGACAGAGGTCGACCCCTAGACCCCTCGTTTGCGGGGTGCCTCAGGGCTCGGTCCTCTCTCCCCTCCTATTTAACATCTACATGAAATCGCTGGGTGAGATCATCCGACAATATGGGGTGGGGTATCAGCAATATGCTGATGATACCCAGCTGTATATCTCCACCCCGCATCAGTTCAGTGAAGCGGTGGATGTGATGTGCCAGTGCCAGGAGACTGTGAGGGTCTGGATGGGAGTCAACAGGCTTAGACTTAACCCAGACAAGACTGAGTGGCTGTGGGTATTGCCTCCTAAAGACTATGTTGACTGTCAATCCTTGATTCTGGGGGGGGGGAATTGTCCCCCTCAGAATGGGCTCGCAATTTGGGTGTCCTCCTAGACACACAGCTAAGATTAGAGCAACATTTGGCAGCTGTAGCTAGGGGGACCTTTGCATATGTTCGCCTGGTGCACCAATTGCGACCCTACTTGGATCAGGAGGCTCTCCTCACAGTCACTCATGCCCTTGTCACCTCATGGTTAGATTATTGCAATATGCTCTACATGGGGCTTCCCTTGAAGAGTGTTTGGAGATTACAGTTGGTCCCGAATGCAGCTGTGCGAGCTGTCGTGGGTGCACCTAGGTACAGCCACATTACACCAATTCTCCACGAGCTGCACTGACTCCCTATTGGTCTCTGGGCACAATTCAAGGTGTTGGTTATTACCTTTAAAGCCTTACATGGCTCAGGGCCAGGCTATCTGCGAGACTGCCTTCTACCGCATAGCTCCCAGTCACTGGTAAGATCCCACAGAATTGGTCTCCTCCGGGTCCCGTCAGCTAAACAATGCTGGCTGGCAGGCCTGTGGGGGAGGGTCTTCTCTGTGGCTGCCCCAGCTCTCTGGAACCAATTACCTCCTGAGATCTGGACTACCCCCACCCTATTGGCCTTCTGGAAAGCGGTAAAGACCTGGCTTTTCTGGCAGCCCTGGGGCTGTTGATCTTGCTGTTGCAATCTTGTGAGATCCGGCCATGAATGGTATGCATGGGCTTTTAATGTTTTAAAATGTTTTTATAATGTTTTTAAATATTTTTTTATGTTCATTGTTTGTATTATTTTTGCTGTAAGCCGCCCAGAGTCCCTTGGGAGCTGGGCATCATAGAAATACAATAAATTAAATTGCACTGGTTCGGTAGAACCAGTTGTTAAGTAGTTAAGCAGTTCAGAGAACCTGTTGTTAGAAGAATTCTCCTTTTGTTTTTTTCCACTTTACAGGGTTAATCCTGTAAGGAATTACAACATTTTGGTGTTTCCTAGCCTAATCTTTATTGCCCTGCTTACAGAAACTGCTCCTCTGTTAACCCTTATTACATTCTTGGCAGTACGCCTAGACTTACTGTCGCTTCTGGTTCTGAAGCTTCTCAGAGTTTTTTTTTTTTTTGCTTGAATTTCTTAAAGGGGAAGGGTTGTTTTAAGCTTTTTACACTGCTGTCGGGAGGAAATACTCCTGTTGGAGTTTTTCCAGCTGGGATGCAATGATCAGCATGTTGAAGAAATAATTGAATAACGAAGCAGAAGCTTTTAATGACAAGGAACCAAGATGAGTGACATTCAGCAAGGCTTATTGGTTAGCTAGAAAGATTGACATTCAAATGTGAGTTTACATACCCTTTCTGACTTTTGGTCTAAAACTAGTTTCTGGTGAAGTTTAATTCTGTGCTTGGTGATGTTTATTCCTGTGTTTATTGATGGGATAATTTTCCCTATTCAGCTTTGTTTGGAAGGAAAAATGTTAATCTCTGTTCCTGAAAAGAAGCAGCTTCGGAAATCTGACTAGTTTCTGTGTCTCTTTGTTCTGGCAACAGATACTCTGTTTGCTCTTTTGCTTCATTCTGAAGAGCTTAAATGACCTCTCTGCTAAAGGGTTTCACTTTATGAGCAAGAGTTGGCTGCTGATAGTTATCATTGCATTTTAACTATTTTAATTCCTCAAGGTGCTCTAGCAACCTGCCTGATTTGTAAGTCCAGTTTGCAGATACTGCTAATCTAATGATTGGTATTTAGGGCAGCTTTTTGCTAGCAAAGAAGCATTTTGTATTTTTGTACATGTAATCCTTGATTTGCAACAGTTACAATGGCACTGAAAAAAGAGACTTATGACTGTTTTTCACACTTACAACTGTTGCAGCAAACTATCATTAGGGCACATGAAGCACTGCAGTTGTGAAATGAGTGACATGGTTGTTAAGAATGGTGCAACGGGCATAAATGATGACCGGTCATAAGTGCAAGGACTTGTCAAAAGTGCGAGGACCTGTCAGAAATCACTTTTTCCACCCTCTGGGTAGTCCCTATGTGCATAAGGACTACTCAGAGGGCTGAAAAAGTTATTTTTGGCCGGTCCTCACACTTTTGACCGGTCCTCACGCTTACAACTGTCCTCACATTTTATGTTTTGCACCTTATCTTGTCACAGTGGTGAAGAGAAGCTGGTCAAAAGTGCGAGGACTGGTCAGAAATGACTTTTTTCAGCCTCTGAGTAGTTCTATGCATATAGCCATGCCTACCCGGTCACATGACCACCAAGCCATGCCCCCAGATAAGTGACACCCACAGAACCAGTTGTTAAAAAATTTGAATCCCACCACTGTAGATAGATGATAGATAGATAGATAGATAGATAGATAAATAGATAGATAGATAGATGATAGATAGAGAAAGACAGACAGACAGACAGACAGACAGACCGACAGATAGACATTTTCCCTTAACAAAAAATCAAAACAACTGTTACAGGTTTATTATTATTCATTGGATGGACTTCACTGCTCTTCTTCTCCCTTTCCCCTCTTTTGCATTTCTTGTTGCTCTCTAAATGCACTTATGAATACAGAGTCCCAGTCAGCTTTGTTTTAAAACAGAAAATAATACAGAAAGGTATTGTCATTTTTATTTTTTGCCATTTTCCCTCTTTACTCTGGAAGAAGATCAGTGCTTAAGCAAGGATAGTGTGTGCATCCACATAAACAGAAGGATAAAACACACTAGAATTGGCAGTGCTCTCTCCTTTCATTTCTGAACTCTAATTACAATTTCAGGACAAAATGTTCCCTTTGCTTTCTATCTTAAAAATAATTGAATGTGCTATACTCCCAATTCTAGAGCAAAGGCAGGAATAATCATGGCTGAGGAGTGGTTAAGAAAGAGGGGGGGGGGGAAAGCAATTGACCACTATGCATTAGTTCACACTCAAAAGGTATCTGCTATATCTATGCTGGAAACTCAAGGGAGAACTGTAAATTAATATTTAGAAAAAACCAAAAACAAATTCATGACATCCTGAACAAATGGGCATACAAAAATTAAAATAAATATTGAACTTAGGCAGATTTAACCAATCTTTCTCTGTTCTCTGCACCTGTAGTATCTTGGTCATTTTTTCATGGCACCTTCCAGCCCAAGAATACCTAACAATTCCATTTAGTAGGTAATTAGAGCCAAATATAAAGAGTCTCATGATGCCACTGTGCTATGGTGCTATGCTATGGTGAATTTGGTGTGGTGCCACAGCACACAGTTTGGGAAGCACAGGAGTCAAAACTTAAAATCAGTAGCAATTGAATTAGTAATAGATTATGTTCCAGTGATTTTAGGTCCACATTAAGGATTGACCAAAATTATCCTTCAGACACTTAGGAACGGAACAAAGTTAGAGCTCAAGAACAACTAGATAATATTTCACTATGAATGTTCAGAAATTCTTCAATCTCATGTGCCATGTATTTCATTTGCTACAGATTGATCTAGATTTGATTGTTCTAAAAAAATAACAATTTACAATATTTAAAATGATTCCTGAGGAGTCTTTAAAATCTAGAACACTGATTTTATTGTGAATATTTATGTCTCTTGAAACTGTTCTGTTGAATTAAATATAACTTTCCCCCAAACTTGGACTGTCTAGTTAGATCAGCGAATAAAGGCCTTGTTAATAGTCAGTTTTTGAAGTTTTTTCAAAATTTAAAACATGGTTTCAGCTGTCATAATACTGAGGTTTTAAAAAATAAATTAATGAATGGGATACTTTGGTTGGTAAAGCAACATTTTTCAGTATAATAGCTTTAAAAATCACCCAAGGGGCAATGATAGAGGTCAGTCTTAGTGCTCTGAAGATTTGTGTTAAAATTGAAATGAAGTGAGCCGTTTATCATTATTAATCTATGTTATAGTGTGTCTGCTAATAACCCCCCCTCCAAAAAAACCTGGAAAAATTATTATTTTTTAAACATTCAAGCTTATGAAAGTACATTTTTCTTAATCCCTGACCTTTTTCCTTAAATGAAATCATAATCACAACATTATGCTTCTTCTGTAATTTATGAAAATGTCTAAAATATCCCACTAAATATAAAAGTTTAATTGTCACACTGGCTAAAACAAAGGCTGCACTTTAAAAATGTAACAATTTGCAACAATTACATATTATTAAAACAGGAAATAGAATTAATCTTCAGTAGCTAAATACTGCTCTTGTGCCAATTTTTTCTTGAGAAATCATCGTAATCTTTTAAAATATATAATCATTTTTTTTAAAAAAAAATGGTAAAGACAATGGACTTGATCCAAAGAAGCAATTTAAGAAATTCTGTTCCATTTAAAAAGTAAATTGACTTTTCAGCAGTGAAGACTGTGTCAGTACCAACATCAAACAAAATGCCTATCATTCTATTCCATAAATGCACACTCCTTTGGATCATAGCCAGCATTTGTAAACATAAACATAAACTGAGCATCAGCAGCATAAAAAGGATATAAGTTTGTATTCCTACAATGACCATTAAATTGTACTTTACTCATGTCATAAACATTAAAATAGATATCCTACAATGTGATATAAAAGCTACTCTTTTGAGTAAAAGTCTGGAGTGTCAAAAAGGGCTGAAAACATAGTATTAAGATGTTTTAAATTATTGTTATACATGTGTTTCAATATAGGAATGGGTGTGTGCTAAAGAACCTAGAAACACATCAACGTCATCAGAATCATTTACTGGATCTTGTGCTGCATTGTTCTGAGAACTATCGAGGAAGAGATCAAGGTACATTTGTTTCCAGTCTTGAAAGTCTTTAGATGTCAGATCTGGATTATCTAGAACCTTATCTATCATAGTTACTTCTTCTTCTCTGGCCTTGAAGAAACAAAAAAGAAAAAAATGAGAAACTGCCCCCACACATATTTGAATATTTAGGACACAGGTTTTCCTTAGAAACTTAATCCTATGGTCACAATAACTGAGAAATAATTGTCTTTGATGGAAGGTTTTAATCATTACTTTATACTTAAGAATTTTCTAGCTCTATGTCTTACAAAATAAATAAGTTATATTAACAATACATTTGTTTCATTTTTGGTCTTCTCACTTTAATTGGTGTGTATATTAAAGAAACAGAGAAAATGTCAATCAAAAGAACACAAAAACATTCTGTGGCTTCAGAAGTAAGTTACCAGTAATAATTGAAGAAGAACCCTTGTTGGCCATGCATTTACACTGGAATTTTTTTTTTTTCATCTTACCTTTAAAGTGCTTTTCAGAATTCGCAAATGGTGCAATTTTTCATTGATTATTGGGTCACAGCATCTTTTAATGAAAGATTTCTTGTATTCCATTTTGGTAGAAATTTGCCGAGCTCCTAGAGGGGACAAACTAGCTAGTTCCAAAGATCGGTACAAATCTTGTAATGAATCTGCAGGTTTGTCTTCTAAAATTTCAGCTGCAAGACATGAAAAAAATAAACTCCATAGCTTTCAGATATCCATCTATATCACAGTTTTAATTATGCCAACATCTCTAGGTGAAATGCTATCTTAGGAATTCAAATGTACAAAACAATATTGCTTTGAAACCAGGGGTGAGATCTAAATCTTTTCCCTACCTGTTCTGTGGGTGTGGCTCAGTGGGAGGGTGTCCTGTGACTAAGTGGGTGTGGCCAATTCAATGTCACTCACAGCCACGCCCACTCAGTCACAAGACCCCCCACCAAGCCATGCCCACAGAACCCGGTAGGCAAACATTTTAAATTTCGATTCTGCCGCCCGCTCACCACCCACTCTCCCTTCATTTTGGGTTGGGGGCTGGGGCCCAGAGATGCGCCATTCACTAAAGCCCCGGAGCTGCTGCCTGCTCACCGCCTGCCTCAACCAGGTTGGGGAATGCACCATTCCCCGACTCCAGCCTTGCTGCGGAGCCGCCGCCCGCTTGTCCTTCACCACGTGGCGTGTCCTACTCCTTACCTTTTTCCCGCGGCTGGCTGCCAGGGAAGGCAAGTGCCTGAAAGTTACAGAGCTGCTCTCCTTCTTGAATGTGCTGCCACCATCACTGCCCTGGTCCATGCACTGGCTGCACAAGCGCACACAATTTATTTCATTCATTCATCAGTGGCAGGCTGGGTATGCGCTTGCGCAGCCGGTGCATGAACCAGGGCGGCGATGGTGGCAGCACATTCAAGAAGGAGAGCAGCTCCGGTAATTTTCGGAGCAGGCAGCAGCTCTGGAGTTTCAGTGAATGGCGCATCTCTGGGTCCCAGCCCTTGACCCAAAGCGAAAGGAGAGCAGGTGGTAAGAGGGTGGGGCAAGGTCAGAGTCTCTTTCTGGGCGTGTCGCTTCTGCCTGTTGGGTCACTTCCTGAAGCTGCGGGCTCTGCAGCCAGCCGCTTTGCTTTTTCCCTCTTTTTCCTCATGGGAGGCTTGCGTGGTGGCACCAGCAGAAGCGCTGCGGGGAAGTGGCCTAACAAGCAGAAGCGCTGCATCCAAAAAAAGAAGGGCAAATGGGGCCAGTGGGCTGCAGAGGCTAAGGCAGGTGGGTGGTGCCTTCAGCTGCCATTACTACCGGTTCTCTGAACTATCGGCCATCATCACTACTGGATCGGCCAATCCGGTCCAAACCAGGAGCATTTCACCCCTGTTTGAAAGCATTTTCTTATGAGAAAAATAAATTATGCTTAGATTTCATTATAGGGTATTCATAATGAAGTGCAGAAATTTGTTTAGTATAGAAGAATGTCATATATATAGTATTGTATTCAGCAAAAAGATGCTCACATGATTTAGTCAAATTGATGCTAAGTTGCAACTAATTTGTTCCATTAAAACTAATTATAATGGTTTGCCTGGTTAGAGCTTGAAACATTGACTCCATTTTAGGGTATCATGAAGGGGAAAAAACCCTATCAACATCTTAAAATGTTAGGAAACAATATTAAATTGTAATCCATCCTACAGCATATTCACTGGGCTCTTAGGGCTCTTAGAGTTTAAAGTCAGCTTAGTCGAGTGTTCAGTATTAATGAGGGCACATACACTGCTATTCTATATGCTGAAAAATAAGTGTTGCATATTGGACTCTAAATATTTGTTTTATAATTAGAACCAACCACAGATAATAGAGACCAGAAAAATGGAATCTAAAGGATTTTCTTCAGTATTCTAGGCAAAATGTATTTAAAGTCTATAAATAGAAAATATAGTTTGTCAAGACTTTATTTCTAATCTTGTACACTTCAAGACTTCAAGGAACAAAAAATAAAAACAAAAAACTCTTTTAATATTAAAAAAAAGGGCAACTGAACATTTATGTTTCATTAAGCTCATGACATTGAAACTATACAAAAGTCCAAAATGCTGATACTCTAGACCAGGGGTGTCAAACTCAAGGGCCGTGGGCCGGGTGTAGCCGGGTGATTAAATCTGGCCTACTGGGCTGGGCTGGGCTGGGCTGGCCCATGATGCCTCTGCTGGTCAAAACGGGCTGTGTGTGGGGGGCCTGCAGCCCGATTTTGGTTTCCACAGCCTCCTACAGCATTCTGCTGGCCAAAACGGGTCATGCAGATGCCACCATGCAGCCCGTTTTTGGCCATCAGAGTGTTGCTGGAGACCGAAAGTGGACTCTGCGGAGGCCCTGTGGGACCTCCCGTGGCCTGTTTATGGCTGGCAGAGTGCTGCAGGAGGAGTCCATCCCATCCCCCCCATGGCTCCACTTCTGGCCTATGGAGAACTGCAATCTGATCCGGCCCTTGAAGAAACCCAGTTTGACACCCCTGCTCTAGACATATTTCACCTCCTTTAAAAATCTATACTATATAGCATGGGGGTCAAACACGTCATATCACATTGATGTCACATGACATATCACAATGTTTTTTGCCTTTGTGGAGCTCGGATGGGTGTGGCCTGCATGTGATGCATCCAACCCGCAGGCCGCCAGTTTGACACCCCTGCTGTAAACTATACAAAATCTATACGATACAATAATATAGCCATCTTTTTCCAGCCTGGTGTCCATTAACATATTGGGCAAAATGCTGTCATCAGAATTCATTATGACACACTATCTAAGAATAGATTTATATAATATATAAAACCTGAACAACATGAACTGACTTCAAATGGAAATGAAAATGACAGAGGCATTCTTATTTTCATAGATTATTTTCCAAACCCTAAATTCTATTCCTGTGGGAGCAATGGGGAAAGGAAAAAAAAAGTAAAAAAGGAATAAAGTCGTTTATTTATTAATTTTGACTATTATTTTAAATAATAAAACTCTCCAATGGCATTATCATTATTTTTAATTAACTTGAAAAGCTCTTATGCTAAAATTTCATTGCCTTGCTTTTAGTCCATGGATAAATATTTTTATTACCAAGTAAACTTTCATCTGTCTTTCTCTATTTAAATGAATATTTCCTCAGTCCATTTTCTATTAATCTTGTGACTTTCTAGTTTCCTATTGAAACAAATGAAACTCTGTTCATTTTTGGAAAGGATAATACTCATGCTGTGTAGAAACTTTCCATTTAAATCAGCTTTTTTGCCAATATAGCATTCCATTCAATCTGTTACTATAATACAATGAAATATTGCAATATGGTGCTTTTTGCCCTATTAACGTTTCATTTAAAATATTCATAAATATGTCTAAACTTTCAACAGTATGTCACAAGGAAATTATGTGGCTTATTGAAATTAGCATTAATCTACATGTCTTATTATATGTTACTATATAGCAAGCCTACTATAAGAAAACTCATAAGACAAAATTGTCTAGCATTCTTATATTTCTGCAAAACACTTAGACATGAGAGTATTTTTTAACTCATTACATTTGTCAAGCTTCAAAGTATTTCAGAACCATCTATAAATAACAGCTAATGCCTGTGGAGAAAGGTTTTAAGCACTTTTCTTTCAGTAGATATATTTAAGAAAGTCACACATGAGTACATAATTTCAACATCATGAATATACTTCTAAATGTTTTCTATTGTTTCAATAGTAAACATGTCACTTTTTTTACAAGTGTTTGTATCTTATTCAGAAACAAACCTATGCGAAATAGAATCACAGAAGTCTCACTTGCTACATATCCACTGCAATTATTTTCCCTCTCTGCCTTTTTGAAAAACTACATAAATATTGATCTAGGTATTAACCTATAGCCTATAGGTTATAGGTTAGTATTTACCTTTAGCCTATAGCAGTGATGGCAAACCTTTTTGGCACCAAGTCAAAGGTCACACAGAAACGTCGCACATGCATGCACACCCTCATTGGTACTGCAATCCGGAAAAGCTGAACTTCCGGGTTCTAGCATGCCTGCGCGCCAATCAGCTGGCTGGTGCGCATGTGCACACCGTTTTTTGGCACTGCAATGCGCACAAAGGATAGCTGATCATCACATGAGCATGTGTGCCAGGAACCTGGAAGACAAACAGGCAATGCTGCATGTGCCGGGCAAAATGGCTTTGCATGCCACTTTGGGCACGCGTGCCATAGGTTCGCCATCACAGGCCTATAGCAGGGGTGAAATCTACTTACCTTCCCTACCGGTTTGGAAGTGCACGCGTGCGCATCATGTGCAATTTTGGACCCTCTGAGCATGCGCAAAGCCTTCTGCACATGTGCAGAGGATAAATAACAGGTTACTTCCTGGTTAAAACCAGGAAGTAACAATATTCGGGCGTGTGGGCAGAGCCTCGTGCTGCCACCACTACCGGTTCTCCGAACCACCTGTCGCCGAACCACCTGCCCGAACCAGTGTGAACCGGTAGCATTCATCCCGGCCTAAAGTAAAACAGAGCAATAGGTATAGTCTTGTTTAAACAACTTGCTACCAGTCTCCAAGCTTTCCCAAGTCAGGTTTTAATTCACTTATTTTTTATTTATTGGATTTGCAGTATCTTCCACCTCAGTTCAGTTCAGACTTAGTATAGTCAGTAAGTTATTTGCACAAAAATGTATTAAGCCAATCAATATTCTACAAAATACAAAACAGCAGGAAACCCACATGCTAAAATTTTTGTAATAACTGACCACACAATTATAGTATATACTTCATGTGTTTTCTATATGAAAAAAATTGATATAAAAATTAGTTATTAGTTAATTAGCCTTGGGGGTGAGGTTGGACAGACAGTTGGATACAGGAAAGAGCTGTGTTTAGCAACTCAAATTTCATCTACTAGCAAAATTAGGAGGGAAAATCATTTATAATTTCCCATAGTAAAACTTACAAAATAATAATATAAATACTACTGTTTCTATCATATTTACAAAGATTTTGAAATCACTGATAGGCTTAATGGATCTTTTCTAAACTGTTTTAAAAATAAAACTTTCAAGTAAATTTGGACTTTTTTTTTGCTCATAAACAAATTTGAAATAAGAAATATTCCATATTCCATATTCTCAAATTAGGGATATAAATATATTGATTTGATATTAAATTGCAAATCCCTGGCTGCCTAATCCCTAGTGTACAATCTTCAAAAATTACTTAGCTGAAGTTTCAAATGACTTAAGACCAGATTTGAGCAATGGCCATTTTGTCTGTTAAGTCACATTGCAATTTACACAACATAAGATCTTGATCATGTCAGTACCAAGAAACAGCCAATATTCTTACCTGAATGTCAAGATGCAGCCATTAACAAAAAGTGCAGAGAATAATAAATTAAAATTTATATCAAATTAGCAGAAGACTAATAGGTTTCTAAAGAATGTGCCCTAGATCTAGCACATTTGTCAAAGCACTTTATAAATACAATTTATATACATAAATACAATTAAGGTCATGGGAGTATTGGATGAGGAGGTTGTATTTAAAAAAATCTCCTTATGACAAAAAGACTCAAATGTATATTATTTCAGTGCATCCTGTTATATTTTGATGGCAGATTGCAGATTAATTGGCAGGGTATTTTTTAATTTCTGAGATCAGGTAAAAAATTTTATTGACTTTATGGTACATCAACCTAGATGCCTGGTAGATAAGGATGCAATGTATAATAAATAATATAAGACAGGGGTTTTTTGGATGAATTTAGGCAACCACTATTGCCTAAAACAAATATTCAGTTCAGAATAAAGAACATACATGTTCTTTTCTCAGATCAGAAATACTACTTCAGATGTTGTAATATAGTTTACATATTTGGACATTGCCTTTTGCTCTGCATGTAAAAAAAGTTTCCTTAATAGAACAGCTGAGCTCAGCTTCCGTGAAGGGGAAATTATTCACTCACTCAATGAACCTGAGACATTTTCTTTATCAATATGGCAACTACATATATGATTCAAACACGAATATTTTTCATGTCTATGAGGTTAAAAAATCTGTTTGTCAGTCTGCATACTTTTACTGAACATACTAAATAAACGCATACAAGCAATATGTAATTATATTCCATGACAGTGCTGAATGACTGAGCATAATTTTTTTATTGGGTATCAACACAGGTCATATATTGCTTCTATGCTACTACTGTAGTTAGCTTTCTACAGTATATTAGGCAGATGTTCCAGGAATACATATCTAAGCAACTTAATAGCATGTGTATTGTTGCACGTAGCTTAAATAAATATGCCTAGATTCATATATTGGAGACACAATTAACAAGAACAACAGGTGATAATAATCAGAAGACAATAATCCTTCAAACCAAAACTATACTTCCTTTGCTTTGCATCAATGAGTCCAAGAGCTTATTGCTTTCATAGAAATGACGGGGGCAGCATGTTGGAGATTCTATGTATAAACATTTTGCTAAGATTTTTCATGTCGAATAACAACCCAAAGCCTTTCATTATTTATATAGGAATTACGCAAAAATACCTTGAGAAAATATATAGGTTATATTTCTTTTTAAAGCTGTATAAGGAGTACATCAAGAAAATTCTGAATCATCGTATGATACCCTGACTCATCCACTAAATGACAATACAAAAATTCTTACTAGTTTGTTTCCAAGATATAGTTATGAAGTAATTTAAAATATCTTTTCTCCTTTGTAAAAACTGTTTTATCTCCAAAATAGTATAATACAAATTTTGTTACTAACAATACAGAGAAATTTGACAAAGATAGGCACATTTAATGTAACTGATTGCTCAATTTTGGAGGAAAAAAAAGCCTATTCTAAAATTTTAGTACATTTTGATATCACTATGATACCATTTCTATTTTTGACAGTGTAGCAAATGAGCTATCATTCAAAAGTGGCAATCTATATATTTTAAGTTCTAATTTGAAATTTTACCTCCCTAATATTTTTTTCCATTTCTATTCAATTACAAAATTAGGTCATAAAGTTTCATGCCATTTTAGTGATAAATTGTTCAAACTACAAAATCATGCATTAAGCAGTGATTTATAGAATCCAAATAAGTTGGATTCAATGGAAATTCAGTGGAAATTTTATATAAAGAACTAACGTTTGCTTTTGCTCAAGGCAGCAATAACTTAGAACAGAAAGTGGTTCCTTAGAGTATATACTAAATAAAAAGTCAGTATGCAACTTCATTCAATCAACAGTAGTCAATGAACAAATAATTTAATAATGGCAACTAATGAATTTCATATTGTAACTAAGAGTGGAATTGGAATTGGAAAATTTTGGTTTCCAGGGAAGTCTATTTTTACAAAAATGGCACCCAAAATGCTTAGCCTCAAATGGCTCGTGTCTAAATATGATCAATTTGTTCCTGTTTTAAATACCATGGAATTAAGCATTTATTTTGATAAAACTGTACATTAAATTTGTGCTTATAAAAAGTAATAGAAACTGATGTTGTTTTTGTTTAAAAAAAATATACCACCTAAACCAGTCTAGTAATGTTGCATGTAAACTACAAGGATTGTAATAAAGTTCCCACTGGTCCTTCTACAATATATAGCCTTTTAAAATGCATATTAAATTGCTAGAATTTTCTTACATCTACTGTATGTTGTGTATGGATATGCAAATTTTATATATGGATTCACTTATGAAAAAAAATTACAATTCACTATTCTAAAGAAAGTGAAATATTATATAAATAACTATATATTTTATTGGTATCAACATAATGTAATACTGTACATGGACCTGACAGAAATAAAACATTTCAAAATACATTTTAGATTTTTCTGCCCATAGTATTGTACAAAATATCAAGAATTAGCACTGACATTACAGAATACCTTCAGCCCAAAAAAGAGAGAAAAAACAATATCCAATCATAGAGTTACAGGCAAACAATGATTCATAGGATACTGTGTACAATAATGCTAGACCATTCTCCAGCCTTATATCTTTTAGATGTGTTGAACTTCAATTAACATAATTTCTAGTCAGTATGATACTTGGACAACTTTGCTAGTGATAATAAGAGTTTGAAATCCAATATATTTGGAGGAGAATAGATAGGGAATCTTTTGATAAACACATCTTAAACCTTTAAACAGGCATTTAGATAAAAGATTGCCTGCAAATCTGTATCTAATTAGAGTGTAAACTGGCTAAATTAGAGAGCATTTCATGTAGTTGATGCAAAGTAGCACCACTTGCATTAAAGTCCTACAGTGTAAGGTGATATAAAGTTATCTGCACAGTTTGAAATATTTTATGGTGAACCTTCATAAATAGGAATCTGTGCATCATTTGTAAACTGATCCAGACTTCTAAATAACCTTATTTGAAAGCAAGAGTTAAGCAAGAAGTAACAGTGATAGGTCTGTTTATTTATAATTGGATCTATTCCAATCTTGAGTAATGTAAAGTTTTAAAATTGAAATGTGCACATGTATATCACTAGTATCTGCATATTTTCTTCTTCAGGCTCATCTCTGTTTCTCAATTTTGCCTTAAAGGAAAATCTGAGAATACAGAGTGCAGGAAGGAATCTCTTAGCAAAAAAAACTATGATTCATTCTTTTCTTTTCTTTTCTCTTCTCTTTTCTTTCTCTCCCTTCCTTCCTTCCGCTTATCTTAGGTCTGTTGCATGTATAACTTTAGACCAAACCTTAATGAAAATAAAAGCATTTGATTCCAAGAAAATACAGTAGAAACACAGTGCACTTACAGCTGATTTTGACAGGATGCATTTAATTAGTATTATACAACAATTATTTTCCTTCACTAATGTGGAAAAGAATATTAGTGTTTTCCACTTTAGACAGAAGTCCGTTTTCAAAAGAGGAGCTTAATTGCATTTGATCCCTCTTTCCTTGAAGAATGCAGAACACAGCTGAGTAACACCATATTCCCTTTCCTCTAATGACCCTCTTTCCCCTTCTATTTTCCCCACACTGAAGGCTGAATTTTGTGTAACTATATTCCATGTAGTCTTGATCTGATATTGAGCCTAGTTCCTCTGTACAAAGGACGTATATTTGAAAATAAAATCAATACAACTGGTAACAGGCTTGCCCCTTTCCTGGAGGCCCCTTACCCAGGCATTTGGTTGTCTATATTTTAAAGTCAGTTCTTGCTTATAAACATCAAAGTTATTCAAGAAGAATTGATTGGCTTCTTGAATGCAGGATATTAGAGGTTGCTTGCAAGAGGCTGAAGATGAGTCTCCGTCGTGCCAATTCTCTCCGATATAAATTCTCTAACCAATACTTTATCAATCTCTGTGTCCAATCGATTCAGTGCCAAGAGAAGTGGATCCAAGTTGGCATGGAGAGGTTCTATCAACTCTCGCAGTGCTTTAGCCTAATACAATAAAGCAGTGATACAATATGATGAAAGAATTGTGATGGCCCATTCTTATATTAGTACTGCATTATAATCATGCAATCCTAATTAAACAGAAGAGAAAGGATATGTGACAAGATTGCTCCACATGGCTTTAGCTCCACAGAGCTAAATTCTTTTGTATTAGCATGCAAACATACTTAATTAATAAAATCATGGCATATTTTTGAAATAGATTTTAAAAAATTCTGCCACGAGAAAAAAAAACTAGCTGGACATAGATTTATATTTTCAATTTGCAGGAGCATTATTAATCAACAACTAGCACCAAAGTAAATTAAGTAACAAATATATATTTATACAAAATATATTTACATATTTAATTTTAACTAAAATTAATTTTTAAGAATTGTGTATCGTTCACAATATTCAACAAATACATTATGTTATATATACTGAACAACATAATGAAAATTAACACTAAAAAGGGCCAGAATAAAGGTTTTGGGTCTGGCTAGTCTAAAGAAAAGAAGAATGAGGGGTGACATGATAGCAGTATTCCAGTATTTGAGGGGTTGCCACAAAGAAAAGGGAGTCAAATTATTCTCCAAATATAGACAAGATATTCTCTTGTCCAGCGGAAGGCAGGACAAGAAACAATGTTTGGAAACTAATCAAAGAGAGAAGCAATCTGAAATTAAGAAGAAATTTCCTAACAGTGACAACAATTAACCAGTGGAACAGCTTGCCTTCAGAAATTGTGGGCACTCCATCACTGGAGGCTTTTAAGAAGAAACTAGACAGTCACTGTCTAGTCTCTTCTTAAAAAGTATAGGTTCTCCTGCTTGAGCAGGACAAGAAGATCTCCAAGGTCCCTCCCAGATCTGTTCTGTTCTGTTCTGTTCTGTTCTGTTCTATTTCTTTGAGTCAATAAGGATTTCTGATGACTTCATGACATATCGGTATTACTTTTTAGCTGCAACATGGAAATGGTTTCTTATTGCCTCTTCTAGGATGTTTCTCCAACTTTTAATCCACCTTACATCAAGCGTGAAATTCAGCAGGTTCTAACAGGTTCTGGAGAACCGCTAGCGGAAATTTTGAGTAGTTCAGAGAACTGGCAAATACCACCTCTGGCTGGCCCCAGAGTGGGGTGGGAATGGAGATTTTGCAATATCCATTCCCTGGGGTGGGTGGGAATGTAGATTTTGCAGTATCCTTCCCCTGGAGTGGGGTGGAAATGGAGATTTTGCAGTATCCTTCCCCTACCACGCCCACCAAACTACACCCACAGAACCGGTAGGGAAAAATTTTGAATTTCACCCCTACCTTACATGGTGTACGGGTAGTCCTAGACTTACAACCACAATTGTGTGCAAAATTTCTGTTGTTAAGTGAGACATTTGTTAAATGAGTTTTGCCCATTTTATGACCTTTTTTTGCCACAGTTATTAAGTGAATCACTGCAGTTGATAATTTAGCAATCTGGTTGTTAAATTAATCTGGATTCTCCATTTACTTTGCTGGTCAAAAGGTTGCAGAAGGTGATCACATTACCTTGGAACACAGCAATGGTCATTAAGTATGAATCAGTTGCCAAGCACCTGAATTTTGATCATATGATCAGGAGGATGCTACAAAAATTGAAACTGAAAAATGGTTATAAATCACTTTTTGATCCATAAGTGTGTATCAAGGAATAACAGGACTATCTTTGTCTTCCTTAAAGATGTTTTGCTTCTCATCCAAAAAGCTTCTTCAGTTTTCAGTTCAGCTTCTTGGATGAGAAGTGAAACGTCTTCAAGGAAAATAAAGAAAGTCCAGTTGCCTCTTGAAAAAGCACCTTTGGGTCAAGGTCACTTAATTTTGTGTCCAAGGGGGATTAGAACTCACCATATCTTGGTTTCTAGCCTAATGCTTTAATCACTACTCCAAATTGGCTTTCAGAGTACTGATAGAGAATTGCTAAAACTTCAACATATAACATATTTATAGAATCATAAATTTATAGGGCTGGAAAGGACCTTGGATCTTTTCCAGTCCAACCCTCTGCTGTCCAATCTTTTCTTGAAGACCTCCAGCAATGAAGCACCTACAACTCTGGGAGGTTAGCTGTTCCTTTGTTGTTCTTATTGTCAAGAAATATGTCCTTACTTCCAGATTTGATCTCACTTTAACAAGCTTCCACCCTTTGCTTCTTGCCTTGCCCTCAGGTGTTCAGGTCAACCCCCTCGTCCCTATGACTGCCCCTCAAGTACTGTTCTGACCTAGGCTTCCTGATATAGTAAAATACACACAATTAGTCCCCAAACCCCCTTTTTTATTTTAATGGCTGTGAATTCCTTTCATTCACAGCACATACTGAATCACCAAGGGTTTATAAATAGTCCAACAGAAGTCTGCCACAGTCCTTTGGATAAGGCTGGTAAACACCCACCTTTATCTTCTTTGACACGCTGCCAAAGACTTAATTGGCAATTATCTTGGCAAGGCCACACAGAAACACAGAGTCAAAAATGGAGCTTCAAAGTACAAACCGACACCATCCACAACATTGCTTCCTGCAAAGGCCCACATGCCTTTGCTTTTCCTTTATGTCTTATAGGAGGGGCCAATCATCTCCAAGTTTTACTCCTGAGTTGTCCCTTTTGTTTTAACTGTTCTTGACTTCTGGCATCTCTGCACATGCAGGCACTAGAAACAGGCTCCCCCTATTCCTCTGCCTCTCTGATGTCTGACTCTGGAGGCTCCGGAGTCCGCACATAACTCCCAGATGGCCCTGGCCCCATCTCTGCCTCCAATGCATAGCCCTCGTCTGAGCCTTCCCCAGACTCCAGTATTGGCCCCTGTTCCTCCCCAGCCTCCTCATTGTCCGACTCTGCTTCCAGGTCTGCAGGCTACTGGCGGACCACAACAAGTACTACAAGATAGCTATTATATCACCTGTAATCCTTTTCTTCGTAAGACTAGACAGTTCCTTAACCAGTCATCATATGGCTCAGCCTTAAGACCCCTTATCATCTCTTTTCTGCACTCTTTCTAAGGTCTCAGAATCTGTTTTGTTTTGTGGCAAGCAGAACTGGACACAATCTAAGTGTGGCTTTACTAATGTGGTGTAGAACAATACTATCACTTCTTGTGATCTTGATGTTATTCTACTGTTGATGCAGCTTAGAGCCAGTGGTGGGATTCAGCCAGTTCGATCCAGTTTGGGTGAACCAGTTGTTAAAATTCTGCACCATCCCACCCTGCCCAGTCACTCTTCATCTTGTCCATTTGCCCGGCATAGCTGCTGCTGCTCTCCATCTGGCTCCCTCATTTGCCTCGACCACGTGGTCTCTGAGGGCCAGCTAGCTTTCCTGCCTTCAGCTGCATCCCACATGGCACTCTCCACGTAGTCGAGCTGAGCTGTCCTGATCTGCCTAGCAGCCTGGGTGAGCCTGCAAGCATCAAGGTCCAAATCCCGCCATGCTGCCTCCCACGTGGCCCAGCCAGCTTGCCTGCCTCTGCGCCTCACCCGCTTGCCTGCCTTTGCCACAGCCTACCATGCCGGCTACACGGCCCAGCTGATCTCTGTGCCTCACCCACTCTGCTCACCATAGCTGCCTGAAAAGGTAAGGCATTCCGCTGAAGGGTCACCTTGGGGTGGACATGGCGAGGCTCAGCCACCTTTTGGGCCTGGCTCTCACCATCCTTTTGCCCACATGCCAGCCACTTGCCCTTCACCTCAGGTCAGGGGATGCAGCAGTCCCTGGCTCTGGCTTTTCCTGGAGCCTCCGCCCACATGCCACCTGCTTGCCCTTCACCATTTCCCCCCCACACTGCTCTGCTTGCTCCTACAAATTTCCACCATGGTATCACTCTTTGCCAAATCAGCTTGCTTACCTCTGCCCCATTTCCCCTCCTTCAGAGGCCCCTTACTCACTCTCCCTGCTTCTTCCCCATGACCACCTCTTTCTTCGTCCTGCGACCTTACCTTCTTCCCACAACTGATGGCAGAGAGGAAGGTGAGCCCAGGCTGAGTTGTCACCACTCAGGCCCCCACCAGCCTACATCTCCCCCCTGCCTGGATTCTCCGCAGCTGCTGGGACTTGCCTGCCGGGGGAGGCGAGGGCGACCAGGGAGCATGTTGCCCACATCACCCCTCTGCCTGCTGCCCCTCCCTCTCCTGCTTCGGTCGAGCGTGGGCCGCTGCTGTGAGAATGGTGTGAGCCCCATGGGCTGGAAGGTAATGCTGATGGCGGAGAAGGAAGATACACTCTGGGCTTGCTGAGCTCAGCCAAAGGGCTGCCTCAGTGGGGGGGGGAATATGGTGAGGCTCGGCTGCCTTTTGGGTCTAGCTTCAGCTTCCGCAGGGCCTTCAAAGTGGGAGGCCTGAGAGAAAATACCTCCCCTGAGGACTGCCCGCTTGCCCATAAACCAGCCGGGCTGGCCTGGAAGCAGCATGTCCCCTTGTCACAGGCTGGATGCAGGACCTGAGGTGGAATGGAGGTCGAGCAGGTGGCAGCCCATAGCAGGGCCCGAAAAGCAGTCAAGCCTTGCCAAAGCAGAATTTTCTTCCCCACCATCAGCCTTACCTTCCAGCCCATGGAGCTCGCACGGTTCTCACAGTCACAGTCCACGCTCGGCCAAAGTGCTCAGCCCGGGAAGGGAGGGGCAGCTGGCAGAGAGATGATGCAGGCAGCATAGCCTCATGCTCCCTGGTCCCCCCTGCACCCCTGGCAGGTGAGTCCCAGCAGCTGCAGAGAATCCAAGCAGGGAGTTGAGCAGCGATGGCTCAGCCCTGGCTGGCTTGCCTTTCCCTCTTCCACCAGCCATGGGCAGGAGGAAGATAAGGTCACAGCCAGTCAGGAAAGCCAAACCGCTGCCTAGCCCAGAGCTGCCGGCGGGGTGGGTGAGGCTGCAGCGCATGCCTCGCTTGAAGTTCCCAGCCCTTTGTTTAAAAATCTCCCCAAAAGAGGGAGGGGAGAAAGTCCTTGCCCAGTGGGGATTGCCATTCAGGGTGGGGAAGCTGCAGGGGCCTGACCGGGAGCTGCACTGATCAGCTGGGACTGGGAGGCCGACTGGGAATGGACCGACGAATGAATCAGCCGATGATTATGTGTGCCATCCAGTTTTTTCTGCCCAGAAGAATATCCAAGGCAGGAAAAGAAAAAAAGAAAAAAAGGAAGAAGGAATTAAAAACAGGAACGGCGAATTAATATTTCCCCAATTGTTCGCAGCTTGAGCAACTTTGGGAAAATGGGAAAGTTCCTGCTTTCTCTGTCAGTGAGAGTCAACTCCATTCAAAACTCAAAAAAGAAAAACCCCAACTCCATGTTTGTAGAGAAAGGTACTTTTACCGAGCATGAACTGAATGCAACAAAAGGAAAGCAAGATCTGAGGCAATAGGCATGAAAATTACATACTGAAAATATTCCCAAATCCCTCCCCCCAAGGACCCTGGCTGAATGTCCAATCCCTAGCCCCCTAAGGCATCATATGAGGTGCATCTTCAGATGGTCCCATTCCTCCAGTATGCCAGAACGGTTGACCTTGATGGACTATCAGCAACTCTATTCAGCTGTGCCAAAGATGATGAGAAAATTCCCCCCTTTAACTCCCTTTCACAAGACATCTCCACCAGCTCACTTCCCCCTCCCAAATACCTATACACCCCCACTGTTACTATAGCAGCCAATAGCAAGCAAGCAACATATAGGCTGACATTCAGCCCTCCTGCAGAAGAGACGTTAGTCGTAGGAAAGAAAACAAAATAAAATGGACAGGGTAGATACCTCCCAAACTTAAGGAAATACAGAAAATACATATAGAGTAACACAATTAAGGCTTATCAGGGTATTTGGAATTGAATAATTGTAAACGGTTTGGAACTCTGACATTTCGCTCATTCACCCATTCAGATTGAGAGGAGGAGCCTTGGTGGCGCAGCAAACTAAACTGCTGTTAAAGTAGCACTTAGCTGCCAGCTGCCTGCAATTACTGCAAGTTCAATTCTCACCAGGCTCAAGGTTGACTCAGCCTTCCATCCTTTCCAGGTAGGTAAACTGAGGACCCGGTTTGTAGGGGCAATAAATTGACTTTGTATAAAATACGCTCAGGGGGGCCCAAAAAGCCCTACTAAACAGGTATATACAAAAGTATGAAGGCTGTTGCTTAATGCATTGTAAGCCTCTCTGAGTCTCCAGAGAAGGGCAGCATATAAATTGAATCAATCAATCAATCAATCAATCAATCAATCAATCAATGTTTCCAAGCCACCAAGTACTATGTTTTCTAGAATCAATGATCTCTTTGACCTCAAAATGTTGCTCTCCCTCGATGAGGAGGGGAACTGGAGGGGGGGTTTGGTCTGGGCGAATCAAGGAGGTATGTTCAGGTTTCAGTAAACTAACATGAAACACTGGGTAGATCCTCTGGAAGGTTTTTGTTTATTCCAACTGTACCGTGACTGGGTTTACAATTCGTACAATAGGAAAAGGTCCCGCATACTTAGGACCAAGTTTTTTTGACTTTTGGGTTGTTTGTAGGTACTTAGTGGAGGGGAAAACCCTGTCCCCTACTTGGTAGTCCTTTGACATAGCTCTTTTCTTATCAGCCTGTTTCATGTGGGCTTGGTGACCCTTGCCTAACGAGTTAGGGCCAGGTAAGCTGAAGCCACTCAATCCAGTCCACCAAGGAAGGGATTTGAGGTTTGTCCTGTGGTAGTTCTGGAATAGGCACAAAGTCCTGCCCCGACACCACCTTGAATGGGGTAAAACCAGTACTACTGTGTATGGAATTATTATAGGTGACTTCTGCAAATGGCAGTAAGTCTGCCCAGTTATCTTGCTGGTAATTTACATAGCATCTGAGGTATCATTCTAATACCGAGTTAGTTCTTTCACAAGCCCCATTACTCTGAGGATGGTGGAAGGAGCCTTGGGTGAAGCCTAGCAACCTCAGGGGAAAAAAAAATTCCCTCCAGAAGTGGGAGGTGAACTGAACCCCTCTGTCCAAAATTATTCATTCTGGAATGCCGTGTAACCTATACACATGTTGAATGAACAGTTTAACCAACATTTTGCTGAGGGAATCTTGGGACATGGTACAAAGTGCACCTGTTTGGAGAACAAGTCTGTAATCACCCAAATGACTGTATTTCCACTACTTTCAGGTAGTTCGACAATAAAGTCCATGGATATCTTCTTCCAAGGAGCTCCAGGCCTGGCAACGTTCTGAAGTAACCCAAATGGCTTCCCAAGCGGCCTCTTTGCCAAAACACATACATGCAGCTAGCAATGTATGCCTCTATGTCCTTCTTTAGGGAGGGCCACCAGAATTGTCGTTTAACTAAATGTAATGTCTTCACAAACCCAAAATGCCCAGCAACATTTGCATCATGGGATTATTGTAACACGGTTCCCCTCAGGCTGACAGGGACATACAACTTGGCCCCCAACCATGTGAGACCATCACGAAGTGTACACTTGTTGGAATGGGATATGAACTACTCATCAGTTTTTAGCGCTTCCTTTAACTGCTCATTTAAGTCGGTGGATAGGTTCAGGTCCCATTTCGTCTGGGCTCTAGTGGCAACAGGAGCAGCCAGCTGCTTTGAAAGGATAACCAGTCGGATTAATTCCGGCTGTGCGCTATTGTATTGAGGCAATGTTGAGAGAGCATCTGCCATAAAGTTCTTTCCTCCAGGGAGGTAGCACAGAAAAAAATTAAAGTGATTAAAGTGTTCTGCCCAATGGATTTGTTTGGGTGACAACTTCGGGGCCTTTTTAGGTTCTTATGGGCTTCTAGGTTCTTATGATCTGTCCACACCTCAAAAGGGTGTTTTGCCCCTTCGAGGAATTGGAGAAATGGCAACTTTGGGAAAGAAACTACAAATTAACAATGGCAATAGCCTATAAAGAAAACCTGTATAAATGATTTAATGACACTTACATTTTTGTCTTGGAATGTGAATGGATTGAACTCTCCACAAAAAAGAAAGTAAGTATTTCACTATTTGAAGCAATTTCATAATGATGTTATTTGTTTGCAAGAAACCCATATAAAACTGCAAGACCAGAAATATTTGATAAATTCAAGATTGGGAATGCAATTTGTTGCCTCAAATTTGGAAAAGAAGAATGGTGTGGTGATTTATATAAATAAAAGACTTTCAGCTAAAATTATAGAAGCAGAGATTGTGGAAGATATATAGCAATCGAACTTCTTACAGAAAATGGTCCAACTCTGTTGGTTGGAATATATGCTCCAAACCAGCAACAGGAAAGTTTTTACAAAATGCTTCATTTAAAAATTTTGGAATGGAATTATACAACTATTTTAATCATGGGGGACTGGAATGGAGTGATTCAACCTAGAAAGGACAAAAAAAGGATGGCTAAATTAGGTGCTAAGCTACCACAAGCTTTTTTTGAAATGCAAGAGGATTTGGAAATGAAAGACATTTGGAGAGTTCATAACCCAAATGAATTGGACTTTACTTTTTACTCGGACAGGCATAAATCCTTTTCCAGGATAGATTTTATTTTGTTAACTACTGATTTACTTCCTAAAGTAAAGAAGACAAAGATATTTCCTAGGACCTTGACTGACCACAGTCCGGTCTGGATGGAAATTGAGATGGGGAAAAGAGAAAGAAGATCTTGGAGATTAAACAAAAATTTATTCAGATATGAAAAAAATATAATTGAACTTAAAAAGCAATTAAAGGAGTTTTTTAAACTGAATTTAAATAAAGGTACCCCTATTGAAATAGTCTGGGATGCAAGTAAAGCATATATGCGGGGGGTATTGATTCAAATGAACTCTAAACATAGACAGAACCAACAGAAAAAGAGACTAGACTTGGAAAGAGAGAGAACGAAAAAAGAGCAGCAATTGATACAAAAACCAGCAGACAAAAAATTGCAAACAGTTATAAAACTTTTGAAGGATCAATTTCAAATGCTTATAGCGGATCAGGCAGCAACTAACTTACAATTTGCAAAGCATAATACTTTTACTAATGCTAGTAAACCGGGCAGATGGTTGGCATATACTTTGAGGAAACAATTAACTACATGGACTATTGATAGTATTGAGTATGCAGGCAAAGAAGTTTTCCAACAAGAATCAATTAAGAAGGCCTTTTTGGACTATTATACTAAGTTATATACTAAAGATAATATACAGAACAGTTGTATGGATAAATATCTAGAAGAAAAAAAAGTTTCAAAGGTCTCATCAGTCCAAAAGGAAAACTTGGATCAATTAATAACAGTTGAGGAGATTAGTTTTGCTATAAAACAATTGAAAACAGCCAAAGCTCCAGGGATGGATGGCCTGACTGCAGTTTATTATAAAACTTTACAAGCGGAAATGATTGAGCATCTTAAGGACTTATTTTGTAGATTGCTCAGTATTGGAAGAATGATGCCTTACCGACTGTGGACCAATGGACTCAGAAGATGGCTGGATTTGCAGAAATGGCAAAGATTTCAGCTTTTTTAAAAGACCAGACACATGAGAATTATATACAGGAATGGAAAAAGTGGATTGATTATATACAGAATAAATATCAGACTAGAAAATATTATGTAGCTTTCAGCTGAGGGGGATTGATTGATGAGTTAGTAAATAGAGAAAAAGTAGGGATGAATAACATATACATTGTTTGGAATTATTAGTATTGCATATAGTGGAAGTCAAGGGGGAGGGGAGGGAAAGGGGTGGTGGGGGAGGGTTAGGGGGCGACTGGGAGGGAATTATATTTTTTGTATATGTATTTTTATAATGTTGGGGAAGGGAGGGGGGAAAAAGGGGGGGAAATTTGTATGTGTAAAACTTTTTCAATAAAAAAAAAAGAAAACCTGTATAAGATATTTTATAGATGGCATATGCCACCAGAAAGATTAGCTGTTTAAAGATAAATCAGCCATCTCATATAAGGCAGGCTCTGAGTCCCTCTCACCAAAAAGTGTTTATCGATAGAAGAGAATATTTGTAGCTCAAGGTTGAACTGTGAGGTCCTTGGTGGTCTCTGAGCTTGATGGTTTTCTTGTAGATGTTTCATTACCAAACTAGATTACATCATCAGTACTAGAAGGGAATGGAGTTTGCTCTTATTTTCATATGCTAGTGGCTTGCCACTAGTCAGTGTTGATCAGTTGCTTCACAAACAGTGTTTTGATTGGTGCCAGGTCTCTACAGCCTCAGGAAGAGAAGGGCTATTCTGCACCCCTCCCTCAAATGTTCTTTAAAATACAGAGTTTCCCAGCATTCATTCCTTTAGGAACCTCCAACATGCAAACTGTAGTTACTCATCCTAAAACAAATCCCCTTTATCTGGAGCTTCAAAAGTTGCTGTTTGCTAGGAAGATGTGTAGTTAAAAGTCAGTTTACATTTAGTGTACATCTGACTTTGGGAATATTTCTTCATAACCAAACAAGTGTTCACACCCCTTGTTCACTGGGTCTGGAAGTCACAAAACAAAGCCCATATATTGTAATTAACCCCTGTCCTGTCTTGACTGGCAGAGTGCTGCAGGAGGCTGAATGCTGTCACGCCCCCTGACCATGCCATGTGAGCCATTTCCTCCTTTCAGTGGCCCATGAAAGTACATCTATTGTACTTTATCTTATATTCAAATTGTAAGTAATGGAAACAACCAAATAAAGTTAAAAGAACAGAAGGAAGTTCCTATGTTACGTTAAATAACAATTTTGCCTCATTTTTATTGCTGTGACAATAAATTTAGCTGCTGTTTAGGTGGTTTTGTGGTTTGAGTTTGAAAGTAAAAAGTAGGAGAAAAAATTGTCCATTCTCACAAGTGCACCTGGTAAAAAAGAAAATTATGGTTTCCTTTCAAAAAATTTTCTAAATACAGGTATTGGATTCTTTTGACTCACATAGGCAACTGGATGGAAGGCTGAGTCAACCTTGATCCAGTGAAAATCGAACTGCTGAACTGCAGGCAGCCAGCAGTCAGCGGAAGTAATCTGCAGTACTGCATTCTAACCACTGTGCCACCATGGCTCTTACATTCATGTATGTTGTAATGTTCAACAACTACTGTGTTTCCCTGAAAATATGACCTATCCCAAAAACAAGCCCCATCCTGATTTTCATGCCTGCACCTAATATAAGCCCTTCCCCCAAAATAAGCCCTAATTAAGCCCTGCCCACTATTTGGTTGTACGAGGTGGGGTGAGGCACAGATGTATAAAAAAAGCTAGGGTGAGGGCGGGAGGGTGGAGCTGCCCCACATGTCCTGCACCTGCTTACCTTAAGACAGCCACAGCAAGGCCTCCCACACCCCGACATATGTCACACAGCTACCTTACTTCTTCAGCAGCCGCTTGCGGCTGCTTGTGGCAGGATGCCAGATGGCACATGGGGCTGGTGCTGTTTGTGGCAGAACACCAAAAGCCTTGTATGGCCAGTGCCGTCGCTCGCAGTAGAGCAAGACACCATGAACTCATTGTGCCGGTGCTGCCACTCGTGGCAGAACGCTGCAAGGCTCGGCGCACTGGTGCCGCTGCTCATGGCAAAACACTGCAAGCCTTGTTGCACCGGTGCCACTGCTTGTGCACGCAATGGCACAGCACACCACACGGCCTCCTGCTGCGAGCAGCGCTAATGGCGTGATGAGCCATATGACATCTAGCCATGAGCGGCTGCAAGCAGCCACAGAAGAAGTCGGGCAGCAGCACGACAGGTATCGGGGTATTGGAGGTGTGGCTGTGGTGGTCCTAAGGTAAGTGGGTAAATAATAATAATAATAATAATAATAATAATAATAATAATAATAATAA
>WNWU01013815.1:27114666-27145532 GCA_012654045.1 Ptyas mucosa | reverse complement strand
ATAATAATAATAATAATAATAATAATAATAATAATAATAATAATAATGATGATGATTTTATTTCTATACCGCCCTTCTCCCGAAGGACTCAGGGCGGTGTACAGCCTATTAAAAGCACAAGAAAAACATCAATTAAAATTATTAAAATTATTAAATAATTTTGGCTCAGTTTAAGATCCCAAAAATTTAAAACACCCGATTTAAAATTTTTACATTGATAACCCAGATGGCGGAACAACAGGGTCTTGAGGGCACAGCGAAATACCCGGAGGTCGGAGATCTTACGCATTTCCAGGGGCAGTTCATTCCACAGGGCTGGGGCCCCCACAAAGAAGGCCCTCCCCCTGGGTGTCGCCAGCCGGCATAGCTTGGCCAATGGCACCCTGAGGAGAGCCTCTCTGTGTGAGTGAACTGGCCGGTGGGAGGCTATTGGTGGCAGAAGTCGGTCTCGAAGGTACCCGGGCATCCCCCAAAGGTCCCAGTCTGGTCGAAGTGGGTTTGGGTTCAGGAGGGTGATGTAACCGCCCCATGGCTCATTGCCAGGTACCACCGTCAGTACCCAGACAAGCCGGGACCTGTCTGATATATTTGTTACTATCATCTTAAAGTGCTCACTATTGTTCCTATGTTTTAGACATCGTCTCCATGGTAGAGGGGGCCGCATGTCAGCCCCAGCCCTGCGATGGTACTTGGGGCCCCATTCATATGGTTATCGCCATTTTGCTGCTGCACACTTTCGCTGATGACCCTTCCTGTGTGCCTGCTCTGCTAGGTCATCAGCCCCGAGGCATGCCTCTCACTTCAACCAGGAAATAAGACCTGGTGCTTATTTTGGAGCTGAAAAGAAAATAAGACCCAGTCTTATTCTCGGGGAAACATGGTAGCAAATGCCTGATATGATTTCTGTTTCACAAAAACTGGGGCTGCAAATGAATGTGTTTATACTACTACAAGCTGTCTGTACTTTTCAAATGTATTTTTGTAAAGCTGTTTTTAATTATCTGTTTTTCTGGTTTGACAATTCAATTTATTCTAAAAGGGACAAAGAACTGCACATGCGACATAAAATTTGGTTAGTATTTTTAATTCTGATAATAAATCTGAAACTAAAAGTACTTTATATTAATTGAAAGAAAAAGTTGGTAGGTGACAGCTGTTTACATTTAGGCACTATCTAAAAATCCCCATCAAACATTCTGCAAGAGCCTTATTTTAGATCCTTATTACTATACAAACTAGAAAGCTTCTAACTAAAGTTATTAAGAAAGCATCTGGATATCAAACATATAATATGCTACAATTAGCACTGTAATTAGAGAAAATCAGAACTAGGGATTTTATTAGGATGCTAATTCTTCTTACAGGATTCAAGTAACAAAATTTCATGACATGCCCAGTGTAGCACATTATTTAAAGATAGAAACAGCCAACAGCATTGAGATTGGTCTCTGTCTTTGCAGCTTCTTTCTTTCTGTTTACAAAACCATTTTTGCTATATAATCAAACCAATATATAAACAAAGAAACATTAAGGGGAAAAATAGAAGAAGCCTGTTAGGTAGCACACTATTTTAATTTTGAGAAACCACCAGAGACATTTTTTAGGTATTCTATTTCACTGCATATACTTTTACTCATGATTGTAGCAATATCACTCTTTAGCTTAGAAAAAAAGCTCTCTCTTTTTTGCCTTTATCTGCTTCATTCCATCTCTTTCCTGCAACACCTTACAAACCTATAGGGAGAATTTAAGATTCATATCTCTGTATGTGTGCAGGTATGTGTCCATACTGTTTATCTGGTTTGTAGGTATTCAGTGCTGTTGCACCATCTGCAGTCCATTCCCTTCAACTCTTCACTCTTTCCTCTGGCTCCACTTTTTTTATTCCATGAAAGTGATCCTATATATTTTCCTCCCTTAGTTCCTTTTCTCAGCAACTGAGCATCCAATCTGCTAAACAACAGCACATTTGATTCTAGGAATAAAGAACTTGAAATAATGATTATGAATGGAGTTTATTTTCATGGCTAACTACAGCTGGGCTTAAATAATGGCTTGCAATGAGAACATTTCAGAATCATACCACCTGACATATACTAAAATGGAACACTTTTCTTCCATTTTGTTCCTAAGATGGAACACTTGCACTGTTTTCACATTAAAGAATAAAATATATAATGAGCTATAAATAGAAAAATATTTGCTTTTTAGATATATTATAGCATTTATAGATACTAGAGTACATATAATATTCAATTATACTTGAATATACTTGAATATACAATATACAATATATTATACTTCAATATTCAACATCACTAATTGTATAATATTTTTTTTTCATTTTACCATTATTTTCTTATTTCTTTCCATATTACCATTAGCATTAACCTTTTTACTGAATGGCTTAGTAGATGTGCATTTGTGAAAATACAACTAAAGTGAAATATTTAATTGATAACATTTCATTATTATTAAAAACAATATTATTAGACATTTTATTTTAAATGGTGACCTTTTTTTTCAAAAGGTGTACAGAAAAAGTCAGTGCTTATCATACATAAAGATTCTGACATTATTAACCTACTCCAGCTTAAAGGACATTTAAAGCTTCCCTAGTTCTTCAACTGCTCAATATTTTTATTAATGAACCAATATCTTGTTTTCTTGTGTAGTCAAACAGTAAGATTTTGTATTTGTTTTTAAATACCAGTATTTGTAAAGTATGCCAATAGGGTATGATGGTCAAGGGGTTGGATAAGGACTGAGAAGATCAAAGTTCTAAACTATTCTCAGCCATGGAAACTCTCTCAATGTCTTAGTCATTCTCTCTTAGCCCAACCCATATGGGGTTGCTATTATGGGGGTAAAATCAAGTATGAGTTTTAACATGAGTTGCCTTGAGTTTCTAAAAATGTGACATCATCACATCGTCATCATTGTTATCATTAACATCATCAGCATTCAAGATTTTATATTGTGTGTCGGATCCAAAAGATTATTGTTTCTCACGGTATCTTGAAAAATACCATCTTTAAATTTTCATTAAACCAGCAGTAGCAACCCATGACTTGAAACTACTACTAATCTCTAATTCCCAACATCTTGCACATTTATTTATGTTCACTGCATTACAGCGGACTGTAATACCACACTCGTGGGAAGGCCACAGATTTCTTATATTGAACGAACAGCAGCCAAGACTTGCCTGAAATTGCATCTAAAGCTGGGAAACAAACCTAAATCTAGGTCTCACAAACTTCAAATCTACATTATCAATTGGATTATATTGCCAATTTTTGTTTAAACATAGTCACATTTTATATGGCATCTACTCTTCTCTCCTAAATTGGAATTGTGTAAATACATAACTAAACAAAAAAGAATAAACCAGGATATTTACAGTGCTTAATAAAAGTTACTATATTATAATATATTATATATTGTATCCTAAAAACTATTATACTGGTTTTCAGTTTTCCTAGTTATTCCTCCCCATTCTAGGTTTTGATTAGGAATACAGAGAAAAGTAAAAAAATTAAAAAAGACTATGCATAGATCCAGATTAGAAATGTAATTCAGGGCTTGTGTCTGAGAAGATCTTAACCTAAACATTCCCACCCCTCCTCAGGGCTGCATTGTTATAGCAGGAAAGGAAAGCTGCATAAACCCAGCAAAAACCACAACTTACATATGTGCCCATGCATATTTCAAAACACAGTCTGTCCTTCATAACTATATCTTTCCATAGCCCTGATATATAAGTCTGCAAAGAAATCAAGCTGTTTCTGGAAAAAAAAACCCTTTTTCGTTATACAAGGCCTACCAGGGCAAATATCTTAGAAGTAAGAACACATTTGTTAGTGTTCAAACAATCCACCTGAAGTATTTGATCTCAGATCTCAATTATGGGGGCAGACGCTTGTTGCCTTGGAGATGAGAAACTGAGTGGGAAAGATAGAAGAACGTTTCATAGTTCACCGCAAAAACTAGCAGGGCACATTGTTTCCTATAACTCAGGAAATGATAAAGCCTAAGTGTCATCATGCTGTTATCTAATAAATGTTGTCATAGCAACGGTTAATACAACATTTTTCTAACAATAAATTAGGAGAATTATACCCAAGCCTAAGTATTGGTAGCAAAATGCCCATATTCTCTGACTTGCTTCTATTTACTTAACTGATTAAAAACTTTTGCCCCAGAAGATAAGTATGAAGAAAATAATTACTTAAAGGTTATATGACAAATTTTGGAGCACAACCTATGAAGTGATACAGTTAGTTTTGTATCAATAACACTTACTGCCTATGGTTTCCCTCAGTTAAGTCAATTCTTCTACTACTATTTGGAGATTTAATCTGGAGATGGTCTACAGGCAACACAAATGCTCCACTTTATTTTAGCAACATTCACGAAAACATCTAGCACTGAAAGACTACAGCAATCTAATAGGGATTTCTAATATTACCTTGTTCCCAATGCTTTCTAATATCCTTATGAAGCTGCTTGATGCAGATATTAGAAATCTGGGAAAGAGTTATCATTTTAGCATGTTTAATGAAAAATTAACGAGTAGTTATAATTGGCCTCTCTACTTCTCTCCCTCAGGCTGGCCCCACAAAAGCCTGTCCTCTCCTCTCCCTCAGGCTGGCTCTACAGAAGCCTCTCTTATCTTACCCCCTTCTCTCCCTCAGGCTGGTCCCATAGATCATGTCCCCTCCTCTCCTCTCCCTCAGTCTGGCCCCATAGATCCTCTCCATTCCCCTTCTCTCCCTCAGGCTGGCCCCATAGATCATGTCCTCTCCCCTTCTCTCCCTCAGGCTTGGCCCCACAGAAACATCTCCTATACTATCCCATTCTCTCCCATAGGCTTTCTAGCCCCTTCTCTCCATGAGGCTTGCCCCACAGAAGCCTGTCCTATGCTATCCCATTCTCTCCAGGTATTTTCAAGTTGGGAGGGGGTGTAGAACATCTAACTAATTAACAACAGAGTATGTTATAATAATATAGGAAATACTAATGCTCTGATGGTCATTTTGAAAAATCCTTTCTTAGTGAGCACCTAGAAGCCAGGAGGAACATACGTGGCAAATTTCAAGTTTGTAGTCTTTACGGTTCTAGAGATTTCGTGATTAATGTGTGAGTGGTTTTCGTTTTTATATATATAGATTGACACCTATAGTTAAGAAATCTTCTATATTAAAAAAAATAAATAAAAAAGGAAATAAGGAACAAACTTTGGCTGAAAAAATATTATTTTAAAAAATCAAACCATTATCAGGGAATGACAAAAGCATTAGTCGAAATTTCAAAATAAAAACTCCTGCCTGTTTCACAATGCACATACCTGTTCAAACCAAGAGTATTGGGGACATTTATTAGAATTTGTAAATAATATTGAATAAATGTAAAGCAAGATATCTACTGTTACCTTAACAATTGTATTGGGATTTGCATAATAGGCACTTAAATATTGTAACTATCCTAAAAGATTACTTCTTTCTCATTAGGAAGCAAACCTATGAATTCTAACAACAGTTTCTGAAAAAAACAAAAAACAAAACAAAACAAAGGAAGGCTCACCTAAAATCAAGTTATGATTCTCAGTCTTCAGAGGGGAGTCATCAGATCAAATATTCAGTTACAACCTAAACAAGATCTTAGGTTTTACCTCACAGTGAGGAGTGCATTATTTAGACCACCTCACAAGATAACAAACAACTGCAGATAATTAAGATTTATTGAATAAAGTTGGAAACCATAACCAAAGTGTATCAGAAATTCCAATAATTCAAAAGTAAGTCCTAGTTATAGAAGCAACCATCTAATATTTTGATTTCCTTTCTACATTACATAATGGACCTCTTGTCCCTCTCTGTGGGACGGGCTGGTTTCTTTTGTCCTTCATTTTTGTAACGATTCTGACTCATTAATCATGCCTTTCCTCCTGACTACATCAAAACTTTCATACTATCTCCTTCTTCTAAATTACTCCTCTTTCCTCCCTTGTGCCTAGAAGACCTTGAAACTTCCTCCTTCCCCTGGTCCAGGAACTAAATGTAATACTCCAGTAGCTGTTCTATGTATATTTGTAGAGGTTGCAAAACTCTTCTCCTTTCCCTCACCTTTTCCAAAGATAACTGAAAGGTCTATTATTCCATCTTCATTTCCCAAAGAGTTGGGGGAGGGGGTGCAAACCAGAATTTGTATCTTCCCCAAAGCGGAAAGTGAGGCATAAGATTTTCAAACATGCAAACCTCCTGATCACATTCATCCACCTCAAGGTCTAGCAGGAGGAGAAGGTAAAGTCTGTTAGGTGCGAATAAGAGGCAAGTAGAAAAGAAATGTAAAATTCAATTACAGGATCAGTAATTTACTTATTTTCTCCTATTGCCCAAGAGCTTCTCTGACTGACATTGACTGGAATGAGTTACAGTAGGTTCATGGGTTTATGGAATTGTAAACTTAATTGGTGAAGGAAGCATTTTGCTGCTTTGCATGTTCTGTCTCCAGATCAATGAATTGGATAATCCATTCTGGATTTTCTACATTGGTAATCCAAGATATATTCTATCTCAAATTTCTTATTTCTAACTGTAACATGAAACAGAGGAATAAGGGGACACAGCAGTTATCCAAGGAGGATTGCAATGTGTGGCAGAAATCTAAGTATTCCTTTATTGTTACCAAAGCAAAATCAGAATGTGGTCAGGAAGGTAAACCTGGGAAGTTAATCCCCCCACCAAACCTATTTAAGTGATAAAAAGGCATGTCGCACATCTGAATTCTACTTAAATAGGACACTTGAATTGAAATTCTTCCAGAAGCTGAAAAATAATGTATGAAGTGGCAATGAAAGTTACAAAACCCTAAGGAGTTGTAAAGCTTCTTAATATTTCTCAGGGGCAGGGCAGAACAAGGTGGAATCCACTTTAACATAATCCATTTGGATGTTCTGAGAAAAAAATCCCAAACTGTGCTGTCATTTGTTCAGCAATCAACACTGTAGGGGTGTGGGGGGGGGGGGTTGTGTGTCAGTTGCTATCATGTGGATCTAGCACTCAAAGCCTGTTACAACTGAAATAAGACATTGCTGAAATTGTTACAATTGAAATAAGAAATTGCTGAAATTGACTGTCAAGCTTCATGACACAGGCAGAAATGACCCCTTAGGCCATTTCACATAAACCAAGACATAGGTAAAATTTACTAAGGGAAATAAGAAACCACACTGCAAGAATATGAACAACTTTTTCAGTACATCAAGAATGAGTGTTGGAAATAATGTTCAATTCTTCATTCCTGTTCTAAGGGATTATTTGGCCTCCTCTTTTGAGCCAGCCTGCTTGTCACTATCTGCCTTCAATTTTTTCTTATTTTTCATGACCGTGTGAGCATTTCTTACATCATAGTGACATCCCCGAAACTATAAAGGTATGGAGAAGAGCAACAAAGCCTATTTCAATCTAAGAAAGTTTCAAACTCTACTTCAGATATATTCAATAAAAACTCCAAAGCTCTTCACATTGAGAAATTATATATATTCTATGCATTTGTAAACTACATTACATTTTAGGGAGTAATTTATAATTTAAAACAGTGAAAGTCTGTGTATGAATACCTAGATTGGCCCAGAGATTAATGCAAGATAAATACCTATTAGAAATGCTAATCAGTGTTTGAGAGGGATATTATTTGGATAAAGATCATTTAGAGAGAATGTGAAAAAGCAGGTTAATGGCTTTTTAGATGGCCTTTGAATAATACATGACTCAATTGTTTTAATGTTTAAATAGTTTTGTAGGAACCCCAGTCATAAACAAAATGTTGGATATAGAAGATTAGTTTAACACATTCTTTCACACTAAAATCCTGGTGAAAACTGCTTTATTTTTCCCCTCTAGGAGGAATTTCTATTTGTGTCAGTGGAATTCTCATTAAATAGAGGTTATTGTGCACTCCTTACATCTTCATTGGGCTTCACAATGATATGATTGAGGAATGATGGAATCCTTGTTCAGACTAGTTGGCAGATGTAGCTACACTTTTGTTATATACAATCTGCCCTTGTGCTATGAGATTAGTAAAAATGATTCTATCCTTACCAATATATACTTGATTGGAATAATCCTGTCCATAATAGGTAGCGTATTACACATAATATGTAAAATGCCTTTTTGAATCTTTTCAAGAGGACTGACTATTCATGAGACCTCAGGCAGTATTCTACTTACACTCTGCCCTATATTGCTTTAATATTTACTGACATTAATTTTCAGATATGTGTTGGTCTTAATATTAGACAAAAGTAATCTATCACATAAAAGCCTAAAGTTAACTGAAACATTTCACAGTATGCCCTTGTATTCCAGGTCCATTCTAATAAACTGCATAACCAACAGATTTAGCAGCTTATAGGATAATATGTGCAGTACTTAAGATACGGTAATAGGCTAGAAACTCTTTAGGCACAAAGCCAGCTGGTGATCTAGGGCCAGTCATATTCCATCAGCCCTAGGGAGCAAGCAATAGCAAGCCACTTCTGAAATCTTGCCAAGAAAACAGAAGTAACTGGTCCAGTCAGCCAGTATGAGCCAACAATGACTCAAAAGTAAAAAATAATAATAAAAATTGATGAAATTGAGCAAGCTCAGTAGTTGGATGATCTTCTCTCCCACTATTATCAGGAGATACTGTGAAGGATTAAGTCACACCTATAAGAAAGTGAGGGGGAAAAAAATCTAACAAAAATAAAAAAGGAGAATCAAATTATTTAATTTTGAACATGCTAAACTAAAAATGGCTTTTTAAAAGACAGACTAATATTAAGGATCCTGAAATTTATATTTATAAATCTAATTCTAAAATATATTTCATTATTTACAAATGTTATCAGAATTTGCAATGGATTTCCAAGTTGTACAGTTCAAGAAGAAAACTATCACATCTCCTGCAGGATCAATTGCTTCTGGTTTTCCAGTTGTAACGTAGTGATAACCACACTATTATGTTTTCATCATGTTAGTCATAATATGAATTGTAACTTTAGGAATTAACTGCTGCTTCATACCCCCTCTCCCGATCTTTTCCGTATAAGTTACACTTTTATCTGTAAGCCTGCAGGTAGAGATTCATTTTTTATTACTGCTCCAGGACAATTTTTTTTTTGCTAAAATGCAATATGAACATTCTATATAATTAAGCCCAAGATACTTATATATTTTACAGTTAATCCAGAAACATGTTGCAGTATATTCAAAAGAAAATAAAGGAAAAACTGAAGTCTATATTTTCGTACTTTGTACCAGGTGTGTGCAAATTCTTCCTGGATCTTTCATGAGTATAACAGTTCTTGGAATTTTCTGAAGCTGTAAAGCAGCCAGAGTAAATCAAAGTTATGGTATGGCGGTTTCATAGCCCTCTCCCAATGTTTTCTACGCATATGCATGTATGCCAGAAAACACTTTCATTGAGATAGATAGCAAAGCCATTTGAAACTTCTGCAGAATGGTTTAAACTTATATAGTGGTACCTCAGTCCTCATAGGTAATTAGCTCCAGAAGACGTGCTGAATACTAAAACTGGCAAGTAGCAGAAAATCACGTGACTTACCATGTGGTCCACTATTTTGGCCAGAAGAAATAATAAGTCATGAGGCAGCCGACATCAGCAAGTTCTGTCAACTATCAGGAGAAAGGCAAGCATTGGGACAAGATTTTTGCTTCAAAATGCATCGAATACTGAATTTGATGTGTTTTGAAGCAGTTGAGGGCCAAAGTATGACTGTACTAATCATATATGAAATCCCCACAATTCTAATTAATTTTTATACTATATACAGCCACTCCTAAAAATAAAAATAAAATGTGTTTTTTTAGTTTTTACATACATATTTTGGACAAGATTAATTCTAAATTATTGTATTGTGAAAGATTGATTTTTGTACCATACGTTGTGCACTTTCAACCATGCACTATAACTTATTAGATATATGTGTATTTATGTACATATCCAGTATCCTAATCCATTTCATGGTAAGCAACATGATGCAAAGCACAGAAATATAAGGAGTGAACCAAAGAAATTATAGACATAAGAGAAAATAAATTCTAACCAAATACTATACTACTATATACTATACTACTATATACTACTTAGTAATATAGATTGTAGGCTTATCTTTTCAGGTTTTACCAGTATATAAGGAACAAAAAGGAAAAGGCCAGCATGTACCAGAGTTTAATGTGTGGTTAAAGGAGTGGTGTAGAAGGGGAGGCTTTGGTTTTATTAGTCATGATGTCTGCAACTGGTCCAATGAAGAACTGTACAAAAGAGATGGATTGCATCCATCAAAGAAAGGGACTGAATTACTTAGCAATAAATTCACAGATTTTCTGGATAAACATTTAAACTGAACAGTGGGGACAGAGAATTAATTGATACAGAATATTTCTGTCCCCAGCAATCCAAAATTAATAGGGCTATCAGTGCATGTAACATAGATGCCTGTGTGAGTAAGATTATCACCCCTGCTGACAACCAAAACCAAGCATTTAATAGCAAGTGCCATGCCATGTGCATTAATCAAACAGGTGGCAAGAAAGCAGGGGCAGTCAGGCACAACACAGGTTATGTAGACAGTAAACACAGGGTCAATCAAAATGGACTCAAATGTCTATACACCAATGCACAGAGTATGAGGAATAAACAGGGCGAATTAGAAATTCAAGTAAATGAGGGCAGATATGATATTGTTGCCATTACGGAAACTTGGTGGGATAAAACCCACAAATGGAACATACAGCTAGAGGGATATAAATTATTTAAAAGAAATAGACCAAATAAAAGAGGAGGTGGAGTTGTATTATATATGAAAAATAACTACATCTCTACAGAAATAGAATATAACAATGATGAAAATTATCTTGAATGCATTTGGGTCAATATTAAAGGGGGGGGAATGACATTGCCATAGGTCTATACCCGTGATGGCGAACCTATGGCACGCGTGCCACAGGTGGCACGTGGAGCCATATTAGTGGGCATGCCAGCTCAGCTCTGGGGCCCATGCGCCTGCTGGCCAGCTGATTTTCGAGCCTTCTGGGCCCACCAGAAGTAGGGAAACAGGCTGTTTCCTGCCTCTGGAGGGACTGGGGGGGTGGGGAAGGCCTGTTTTTCTTTCATACCTGGCTCCAGATCCTGTCTATTTATCTGGGAAGGGCGAAAACAGCCTTTCCCACTCCCTTGGAGGCCCTACGGAGGCTGAAAGGGCCCATTTCTTGACTTCCGGTGGGACAGGAAGTGATTTTTTTGCTGTCCCCGGCCTCCAAAGACTCCTAGAGAGGCTCCTAGAGATTCCTAGAGAGGCTCCTAGAGACTCCTAGAGAGGTTCTGGAGACTGGGTACAGCAAAAAATTGTCACTTCCTGTCCCACCGGGAGTCAGGAAATGGGCCCTTTCAGCCTCCGTAGGGCCTCCAAGGGAGTGAGAAAGGCTGTTTTCGCCCTTCCCAGATAAATAGACAGGATCTGGACCCAGGTAAGAAAGAAAAACGGGCCTACCAGGCCATCATGTGCCGGGGGGCAGGGCGGTTGCGCACACATGTGTATGGGCACGTGCACGCACAACCCTCCCCTGCCCCCCCTCTCCTGGCACGTGATGGCAAAAAGGTTAGCCATCACTGGTCTATACTATAGGCCACCCAACCAAACAGATGAAGTAGATGAACTTTTTGCTAGTCAGCTAACTAAGGTATGTAGGAAGCACATCACAATAGTAATAGGGGATTTTAACTACCCTGACATCAACTGGGAGACAAACTCTGCACCAAGTGGAAGATCCAACAGGTTCCTAATAAACCTAGCAGACAACTTTGTTTCCCAAAAAGTAGAGAAGGGAAGAAGGGGATCAGTCATATTGGACTTAATTCTCACTAACAGAGACGAAATGATACAGGTGTTGAAGCTACAGGAACCTTGAGGGTAAGTGATCACGCAATATTGGAATTCAACATTATGCAAACACAAGTAGTAGAACAAAGTCAAACTAGAGTCTTGGGCTTTAAGAGAGCTAATTTCAATAAACTTAGAGAGAGCTTGAGAAGGATTCCATGGATGAGAATCCTCAAGGGGGAAAACAACTCATGAAGCTTGGGAAATTTTGAGTAGTGAGATTATAAAAGCCCAGTCTAGCACAATACCAATGAAGAAGAAAAATAATAGATCTCAAAAGAAACCAGCATGGCTGCATAAAGAACTCTCTAACAATTTGAAAGACAAAAAGGACAAATATAAAAAGTGGAAAGAGGGGTAAATAACTAAGGCAGAATATCAGCAACTAGCCCGAGCCTATCGTTACATATGTAAATAGCAAGTGAAGCCAGGGATGTAGGCTTCACTCAGGTCCGGGTTTAGCTGGACATTTGCATGCCCGCCACTGATTGGTGGATTCAAATGGAGGGAAATGCAAAGTGTTGTCAGTGGCTGAATCAGTGGGACTGCTCCCTTTAAAAGGGAGTGCTGCTGGCTAAGCCTTTGCAGAAGTCACTTAAATAAAGAGCTGAAGTTACTGGCTGTCCTCCTGCCTCTTCATTGCCTCCCATGATCTAACACCTATAAAGATGAAGTGAGGAAAGCTAAGACTCACAATGAATAAAGGCTTGTGACTAAAGTAAAAAATAACAAAAAAAGCTTCTTCCAACATATTAAAAACAAGAAAAAAGTCAAGGAAACAATTGGCCCATTGCTGGGAGAAAGTGGCAAGAAGGTGACAAGCAACAGAGAGAAAGCAGAACTACTTAACTCATTTTTTGCATCTGTCTTTACACAAAAGGAAAAAAATACTCCAACCTATCAAAAACAGCACCACAAAAAACAGATTAGGAACACAAGTTAAAATAGGGAAGAAAATGGTAAGTGAACACCTGCCTACCCTAGATGAGTTCAAATCACCAGGACCAGATGGATTACACCCCAAGGTTCTGAAGGAACTGGCAGATGAGATCTCAGAACCACTGAACTATATCTTCGAAAGATCCTGGAGCACAAGGGAACTGCCAGAGGATTGGAAAAGAGCTGATGTATTTCCCATCTTCAAAAAAGGAAAAAAAATAGATCCAGGAAACTACAGACCTATCAGCCTGACCTCAATACCAGGGAAGATTCTGGAAAAGATAATCAAACAATGAATCACTGAACACCTAGAAGCAAACCAAGTAATAACCAAAAGGCAACATGGGTTTGTTAAAAACAGATCATGCCAGTCTAATTTTATTGCATTCTTTGACAAAGTGACAAAATTAGTGGACCAGAGGAATGCTGTTGATATAATTTACTTAGACTTTAGTAAAGCATTTGATAAAGTAGACCATAACCTACTACTAGATAAAGTAGAAAAATGTGGCTTAGACAGCATCACCACCAGATGGATTCATAACTGGCTGACTAACCGCACTCAATGTGTAGTCCTCAATGGAACTGCATCTACATGGAGGGAAGTATGCAGTGGAGTACCCCAGGGCTCTGTTTTAGGCCTAGTGCTCTTCAACATCTTCATCAATGATTTGGACAAGGGGATAGATGGGGAACTCATCAAATTTGCAGATAACACCAAGCTGGCAGGAATAGCCAACACTCCAGAAGATAGGCTCAAGATACAGAAGGATCTTGACAGACTTGAACATTGGGCGCTATCTAACAAAATGAAATTCAACAGTGAAAAAAGCAAGGTTCTACATTTAGGCAAGAAAAACTAAATGCACAGGTACCATATATGTGGTACCTTGCTCAATAGTAGTAACTGTGAGAGGGATCTTGGAGTCCTAGTGGACAACCATTTAGATATGAGCCAGCAGTGTGCAGCAGCTGCCAAAAAAGCCAACACAGTTCTGGGCTGCATAAACAGAGGGATCGAATCAAGATCACGTGAAGTGTTAATACCACTTTATAATGCCTTGGTAAGGCCACACTTGGAATATTGTACTCAGTTTTGGTCGCCACGATGTAAAAAAGATGTGGAGACTCTAGAAAGAATGCAGAGAACAGCAACAAAGATGATTAGGGGACTGGAGGCTAAAACATATGAAGAACGGTTGCAGGAACTGGGTATGTCTAGTTTGATGAAGAGAAGGACTAGGGGAGACATGACAGCAGTGTTCCAATAGCTCAGGGGTTGCCACAAAGAAGAGGGAGTCAAGCTATTCTCCAAAGCACCTGAGGGTAGAACAAGAAGCAATGGGTAGAAACTAATCAAGGAGAGAAGCAATTTAGGACTAAGGAGAAATTTTCTGACCGTTAGAACAATTAATAAGCAGAACAACTCGCCTGCAGAAGTTGTGAATGCCCCAACACTGGAAATTTTTAAGATGTTGGATAACCATTTGTCTGAAGTGATGTAGGGTTTCCTGCTGGGCAGGGGGTTGGACTAGGAGACTTCCAAGGTCCCTTCCAACTCTGTTATTCTATTCTATTCTGTTCAAATCTAGTTTAAACTAACACCTTTCACTCCCCATAACTATTTAATGATCAAACATGCTTATTTCTATCATGTCCATATTCTTCATTAGACATTGTCTTTTGTTCCCTACGTTCCCTACATTATTCTCCTGATAATATGGATCAACTTAATTCCACCAAATTTCCCCCTTTGCTCAGAATCCATTAACTTTTTCTACATTTATTTGCTTTGTAATTTGTTTTGTATCTCATACATTTTCTCCATTCAACCAAGTATCTCAACATATTTATTTTGTATTAATTATATTGTATTCAGTTGATATTCATTTATCTCTCACACATTATAAACAAACCAGGCACATTTCTATTCTATTACAATACATATTGCTTGATATCATTTTAGAGCCTGGGAGATCCAAAACATTGTGTCATTTGTATATGTTTACTAAACTAAAGTGATTTATTACCACTTAAGTCTATCCTATCCAGAATTTCTTGAAAAGAAATCAATGGGATAGTTTACATACAGATAGTCCTTGACTTATAGGCATTTATTTAGTGACCATTTGAGATTATAACAGCATTGAAAAAAGTGACTTATGACTGTTTTTCACACTCATGACTGTTGCAGCCTCAACAGTGTTCATGTGACCAAAATTTGGACGCTTGGCAACTGGCATATATTTATGAGAGTTATAGTGTCTCAGGATCATGTGATCATCTTTTGTGACCTTCTGACAAGCAAAGTCAATGGGGAAGCTAGTTTCACTTAACAATCATGCTAGTAATTTAACAACTGCAGTGATTCACTTAACAATTGTGGCAAGAAAGGTTGTAAAGAGAGGCAAAGCTCACAATTGTTTTGCTGAGCAATGGAAATGTTGGGCTCAATTGTGGTCGTATATTGAGGACTATCTGTACTACTTACATGTAGTAACGTTTTAGGCAACAATTCACAACATTCAAATATTCTACTAAATTCATAAGGGAGCTAGGAAAAACTATGATTGTTCTAAGTGGGGGAGATGCTACTATTATTTTTTACATTCCTTTTTATAGCAACCATTTTCCTTCTTTGATGTACAGCGAGTACAATGTTGATAGCCACAGAAAATATATGAAGATTTCAGACCTTCATTCATGTGTGTGAAAATGCAATAGTCATAAGCTTGGAAATTATAACTAACTGTGTTTCTCAAAAATTTCCATTTGCTTTTGAATGCAAGGCTATTTTAAATGCATTCAGGCAAAAAAATAAAAATGTAGCAGCCCAACTGCTACACATATGTATATGTATATGTGTGGGTATACAGAGAAAGTAAGAGTCAGTAATGTGAATATAACACTGGTAACCATAGTAACAAGGCTTCAGCTGCTGCACTCAGCATTTAATATGTTTATACTTTATATTTGTTTCTTTTACTGAATTCAGCACATACAACAGAAAATATTGCAATAGTGGAGAAAAAGTCTTTCATTGGACATTTACTTTTTAAATTAGCATCCAGTTAGAATTAATTATTTCCTTCATCTGACTGTACAACTGTACAAATGCAACCGATAAACGATTCTAAGAAAACAACATGCAATCTACGAGTTGCTTGTTAACTACCATGCTGTAATAGACTATGGACATACTTTTCAGAAAGAGATTACTTTACATCCTAAACTTCATTGTTTTATGAAATGAAACCTTACTAAATGGAAAGGACTCATATTCCATGAAACATTTGCTTTCAAAAATTCTGCAGATCCACTCATAAAAAAAATAAACTACCATACTCAAATCATACATACATCAGCAAGCAAGGATGTGGCCAAACTAGAATAATTTTAAGTCTCACAGAAAGTATGACAATGCCTTCATTAATTACTATACAGTAAGTAAAGTTTTGAAATATATTTTATGAAGTATTGTGCATAACTATATTTAAAGAAACTATTTCCACCATGTGCAGAATGAAGTAAATTTGAAACCATATATTTAATCCAATTTTTCTCTGTATGCAATTATTTCTATGAAAATTGCTTTAATGATGGCAATATGATTCATGCTTACTTTCATCTACTTGATTTTCTTCTGCAATTTTTCTTCCTTGTTCCTCTTCATCTTGCTCTTTTTGTGGCACTTCTTCTTGATGGCTTGAAGCACTGACAGAAAGTATATGGCAGCAATGGTTGAACCCACCATCCCGTGGCAGAGTGTAACTACGGGGCTTTCCCCCATTCCCATTTAAAACCTGTATTTGTTCACCCTCTAAAGGAAAAGGGCCATAGTGATCCTGCAGGTGACATTTCTGGGTAGGAAGAGTTGATTGCCGCCTGTGCTCTGGAGAGATAACAGCAGAATCAGAAAACACTGAATCCTCAAGGGGCAGAGTCTGAAGGTAATGTAACCCTGAGCTTGTCAGTGGTGTTTCTATTAAATCCTGCCAAGACCGACGCTGGCTTGCTGTTTTGCGGATGGGAGATTCAGTAGTACTCCCCACCAGCTCCTGACGGAACTCTTCATGTGAAGATTGAGACTGGGAAGTTTCTGTAGAAGACAGTCGACTATGTTTTGGTTCCACAAAAGGGCTTGCACAACTCATCTGCAAGAGAAATTTACATTCTGGCTTGAAGACAATGGTAAAATAAGTATAACATATATATTTAAGTAACTGATTATAATTACAGCTCTCTTAGTTCTATATTGCTTTTTTAGAAAAGCATGCATAATAGGAATATGCATTAAAATGAACTGCTTTCATAAAAATAATTTAGAAAATGTCCTTCGGACTGCTCTGTTAATTGTAGATTGCAGGAGAATTTAAAGCAAAATCATCCTTGCTATTTCTTGAGAAGATATGTCATATTTCCTAAGAAGATATGTCACATAAAAATACACATTGGAAGAGACTAAAAATCATAAGTATTGGCCCTGAGGAGATGCTCACCACTAGGAGTGGTTTATGGGATAAGAAGAAGATCTCATTCCTCTGCCATTTGTCTTCTTGATTCTAGTTTTTTATATAGTTTTTCAAATTTGAATTGTTTTTATACAGTATTTATCTTTTTGCTGCTTGTAAGCTGTCCAGAGTCATCCTATTGGTGAGATGGATGGCATATAAATTTAATTAATTAATTTTAAATTGCTTTTCACTTTCTGTATATCGGCATCTCCATTATTGACTATTTTATATATTTAATTGTATCTATCTTCCAAATAATGTTCTTCAAACTTTAAGGTGTTTGATAAAATGCATATAATCCAACAGATTTTGATTGATTAGGATGGTTATTTATTAAAAAACAAATTAGCTTTTGGCTCCAACTGATACATCAATATAGATGATATTTAATAAGAACCAGTAATATATCAGAAAGATAGCCTATAATCATTGATTTCAGATTTGAAATCCCCATCAGAGCTCATGAGATCCTCAGTTGCTATAGATCAGGAAGCAGACCCAGGAAAAGGATCTCAGTATTCATAAGTACCTTTGAAATTCTCTTGCATGAGCCCACTTTTGTAGCAGTTGAAAAGTTATTTTCATCTGTTTTCTTTGCATTTTCTAAAATTTTTAATAATTTACCTTTTAATTTGATTTATTTATGTAAAGATCACTGAAAATTACTTTGATTTGACTACTCAGAACAACATCACTAAAAAAACTTAGTCACTTCTGTGGTACTGGTTTGAATGAAATTAAAAAGGAAACCCAACAGATAAAATTGAAATATTGAAGGCAAGAATTGAGTTGAGCAGAATAGGACATCTATGTTTAATTAGACTGCTTAATCATCCAGTAAATTATATACTTTTGAATCAGGGCCAGATGAACATTATTTCTGTAAATATTAATAATAGTTAGAATTATCATTTTTTTAGAACCGCTAAGTTAATAGCAACTTCTAAATTTATTAACTTCTTTAACTTTCTAAAAATAATAACTTTTTAAAAAATAACATTATTTATTGCAATGCCAAGGTTTTTATATGGTAAAGGGTTCTTTAACAAAACTCCCTGGAAAGACCATGTTGTCACAGTAATTGCTCCAGGAATTATGTGTAAGCATCTCTTATCTTCAAAGACTTGAATGCTGCCGGAAATGGCTTTTAGAGTTGTTGTTTAAAATACAGAATACAATATCTGGCTATCTTGTAAGTTTAACATCCATCTTCCAAATTAATTTTTTTCCCAAGTAAAAGGTTAAAAAAATAATGTATTTTCATCAATAATGACAACTAATTATTATACATAATCACTTACTGAAGGAGGTCGTGGATATGTGTCATATGGTGGAGGTGGACTGTCTTGTTTAGGTGTTGAAGGTGTATCTACTTCTTCCTTATCACTTTCACTCCAATAATCTAAAGTTAAAAAGCCAAAAACTTGATTTACTGTCAAGTAAACAGTGACAGGTGTTTAAGTAGCAGCGAGCTATAAAAATGCCTAAAAATAATTAATAATGAATACAGATTTGTAACATAAATGTGGCATGATTTTTCCATTAAGAAATCATCTTACAAATTATTTCAGCAATTCTACTGAAATTTAAGATTGCAGATATGTCTCTATGTTAGACCATCAGGTATTATCAGTTGCTGCTTAAAATAGAGAGGAATATATGAGACCTAACAAGAGGTAGTTGTAGAGAAGAGTGATGTGTTTTGAAAACTTCACCAGAGTTTTAAAATACAAAGAGGAATAAATAAAAAGAAACTCATTATCAGATTCACAATAGAGATTCACAATAAACAATAAACAAAACAGAGGTTCACAATAAAAATTAATATCAGGGTTCCCATTAGACGAAGGAATAGTTGTGTATCTTTTCAGTCATGTAATACAGAAATTGGCTTACTATCCAGAATGCTATTGGACGATATTTGTTTAGATTCATGTCATCATTAAAGACAAGAATGAAGCTAAATAAAAATATTTGTTGACATTAATACATAGATATTGAAGTCCTTATCATCTGTCTGTGCTCCAGAATTTTAGTTCTAGCTCCCCCCCCCCATACCTTTCCAAGTCAACATTCTTGGTACCTTGGAAGTCATCTGGTCATAATAGCTTTTTCTAGCATGAGAAGTATTTGTTTCTGTCTTGCCGCCTTATTTTCCTACACTACTGCCTTCTATATTTTCTCCTTCCCTCCCACTTCCAAGTCTAGATGATGTCAGGTGCTCCTCTTCCTGATACTTTCTGGATATGAGTGGCCAGAGGGCAATACTCTTCCTCACCGTTCCTTCTTCTTCAGAAGAATGAGTTAGTTCTTCTGCCTTTCAAACTCCTCTATTTCTCCCTTCTCTGAAATATAGTAGGAAGAGTGAGTGAGTGAGTGAAATAGTAGGAAGAGTAAGTGAGTGAGTGAACAAGTGGGTTGGTCAGTCAGTGTCTGTCTGTCTGTCTCTCTCTCTCTCTCTTAATTGGAACTCTCCCATTCTAAAATTCTGTCATTTGGGTGTGGGTGAGAGCATCCATAGATGGGATTTGCAAATGTGCTCAAACAGAAAGAGAAGCATTTTAAAGCCAAAAGTGAATTACAGGAAACTGGGTGTATTTATTCTTTGTTCTTTGTTCAAATTGCAGGCAAAAGACTACAGAATTGATCTTTGCATTAGTCAACTTGTGATGCAGAAAAATCTGGTAGAAAATCAGAAGTAATCTATAGCAGTGATTAGGGGATTTCATGAGGATAGTCAGTTGCTTGAACAGTAGATCCTGGCTGTGGAATGGGGGGGAGGGTTGCACAGATTTTTCTTGTGTACCAATTGAACCCAGTCCATGATTGGGAGGCCTTGTTCATGGTGACTTATAGCTTAGTGATCCTTTATTACTGTAATGGGGCTGCCCTTGAAGACCACTTGCAAGTTGTAGTTGGTCCAAATATATTTACACTGTGTGCACAATTAGGCAAGTTGTATTTTGGAGGATTAATTTTATTATTGAACAACTGCAGTGCTGTCGGTCAATTCAAAATGTTAATAATGCTCAAACCTGAATATTTAAGAAAGTAAAAGTGAGATTTTGGCTTTCTTAGGAGAATATCTATATGTGCACAATTATTGGGCAACTATTAATGTGCAGAATTATTATGCGACTAAATGAAAAACAAAAATTTGCCCATCTCACTAATTTATTTGCATTTGTTAAAGTGAAAATAATAAACAAACAACTCAAAATGTACAAATAAATATTTCTGTCATTTCAATATATATATATATATATCATGGGTGAAATGCTACCAGTTCAGAGAACTGGTAGCGACGGCAGCGTGAGGTTCTGCCCACCCGCCCGGTTGTCATTACTTCCTGGTTTTAACCAGGAAGTAGCCTGTTTTTTACCCTCTGCACACGCACAGACGGGTTTGCGCCAGGGGTGAAATGCTCCCAGTTCGGACCGGATCGGGCGATCCAGTAGCGATTGTGGCAGGTGGTTTGGCGAACCGGTAGTGATGGCAATGCGAGACTCAGGTGTCATTACTGCATGGTTTTAACCAGAAAGTAATGTGTTTTTACCCTTTTCACATGTGCAGAAAGTTTTGCTCATGCGCAGAGGGTCTGTATGCGCATGTGATGTATATATATCAGTGACCAATATAGCTACCCTTCTTTTCAATAACAGTCATAAGCCTTCCATTCATGGAGTCCGTCAGTTTCTTGATCTATTGATGATCAACTTTTTGTGCAGCAGCAACCACAGCCTCCCAGACACTGTTCAGAGAGATATACTGTTTTCCTTCACCATAAATCTCCCATTTAAGAAGAACCCACGTTGCCAATAGGGTTTAGGTCAAGGGAGGAAGGGGATCATGTCATTATTCTTTCATTTTTAAGGCCTTTACTGAGTATTTCAATGCATGCAATGGAGCACTGTCCTGCATAAAAATCATGGTCTTCTTGAAAAATGCAGACTTTTTCCTGTATCATTGCTTGAAGAAAGTGTCTTTTAAAACTGGCAGTAGGTTTGGGAGTTGCTTTTGAGTCCATCTTCAACACGAAAAGGTCCAACTACCTCATCTTTAATAATACCAGCCCATATCAGTACCCCACCTTGACTCCTTGCTGGTGTCTGAGTCAAAGTGGAGCTCTGTGCCCATTACTGATCCAGCCACGGGCCCATCCATCTGGTCCGTCAAGAGTCACTCTCATGTCATCAGTCCGTAAAACCTTTGAAAAAAATCTGTCTTGATATTTCTTGGCCCAGTTTTGCTGTTTCAACTTATATGTCTGTCAGAATATGAATATTCATAGACTGGAATAGATCAGCCAATGGGGACTGTTTAGAAACTGAAACAGTTTTGGAAGTTGGGTGTGGCTTAACTTCTGAGTCTGTCTGCTGAATTGAAACAGAAACTCATCTCTGCTGTTCTCTCCTCTGCCTGTGTGTTTTACATGTAACTCTCTATCACATTGGAAGAATCTGTTGTTGGTATTGTATGTGTTATTATGTATATAAAGAGAAGTTAATGAATCCTGCTGAATCAGTTATCTGTGTGTGCTTTTCTGGATATGATTTCTGCAACAAACTCTGATAGGTTATACGTCCAGAGCACACAGAAAGACTGAAGTGTAATTAAGTTGAGAGACTGCCTGTGTTTAAAAGGAGAAACAAGGCAGAGAAAGCTTGCAGGATGGCTGTTGTTGAATTCAGGGATTGTTCTTCTGGGACAGAAGAACTATATAATTTGGGCTGCAAAAATGGAGTGTTTCCTGAAGGCAAAGGAGCTCTGGAATATTGTTGTTAATCCTCCCTAGGCATCATTTGCAGCTGCAGATCAAAGGCAGCATGAAAGTTTAGAAGATGAACAATTTCTCACTGTAGCTGATTTAAAGACTGCAAAGGAGGTCTGGCTGAAGTTGAGAAGTATGCATGTGAGTGTATCAGCATGCAATATTGTACAATTATCAAGAAAATTATACAGAGCCCGCCTCTAACCACATGATTCTGTGGAACAGCATTTTGTATAAATGCAAATTTCGTTTGTAGAGTTAGAACAGCATGGTATGCAGTTTCCTGAATCTCAAAAGGTGTTGTTGGTCTTAAACAGTCTGGATGAAACATGGGACATTGTTTCTTCCCTATTTCAGTGCAAATCAGAGCAGGAGTTGCGTTTGGAGGCTTTAAAGGCTTGTTTGATTGCTGAGGAGAACAAGCACCATTTTAGAAAGAGCCACAAGGAGAAATTCCTGAGGTGGGGGCCCAAGGAGCAGAGAGTGAAGAGCAATGGAAAATTCCACAGACTGGATGTCTACAAAGAGAAATGTAGTAGCAGAAGAGATCAGATTACAGCCCAGCAACAGAGGGGGAGTGTCATTTGTGGTGGAAAAACACATTTGAAGAAAAACTGTTTGCAAAAAAAAACCTGTTTGCAAGGAAGAAATTATTTGCAAGACAAAAATTGTTTGCAAGGAAGACAATTAGCGGATGAACACGTTGCTGTGGCAAAAGTCAGCTATTGCAATAGCAGAGACAAGACAATGGGGCAAGCCAAGCAATTGTTAACAATTTTAAATTGTTTGACAGGATGGATCCAGCTGCTGGAGATACAGTAGCCTTGGCAAATGGCCAGAAGGCCAAAGTCATTGGAAGAGGCATTGTGCAAATTCTATATCTGTAAACAAAGTTTAATGATATATTATGTGTGCCTGAAATGGAGCATAATTTGCTGAGTGTCTCTAGTTTAGAGAAGCAAATGGGAGGTGTCTCATAAAGAGAAATAGGAATGTATGTGCACAGGGCATAAAAGAGAATAATATTTATGTGTTGCAGGGACAAAAGGTTCAATGTACACAAACATTTGAAATGTGGCACCACACAATTCATGTGTTCATCTCTTGCACAGGAAGCTTGGCCATGCCAGCTTCAGAGTTTTGCAAAGGATGGACCAGTTTGCAGAAGGATTAAATTTAAAGGGATGTAAGGCATAGTTGAACTGTGCAGTATGCAAATCATCAAAGTCCAAAGCGTTCCGAGTAAGCAAGAGTAGCACAAGGCAGACAACAAGAACTCTAGAGCTGGTACATGCAGATTTGGTTGGGTCAATGCAAGCCAGTTTAGGAGGAGCAAAGTATGCACTGGTCATTGTAGATGACTACAGCAGGTTTGTGTTCTGCTAAAGAGTAAAATAGAGATGCTACAGAAATTTAAGCAATGGGTAAGCTTCGGGGAAAGGAGATATAAACAACAGGTATGTCAGTTGCAAACTGACAGAGGTTCAGAATTCATGCCAACAAGTTTTCAACAATGGTTGGGACAGTTAGATATAAAACACACATGCACAAATCCGTACACAGCAGCTGAGAATGGTGTAGTTGAGAGACGGAATGGAGTCTTACAAACCATGAAAGACTCACTGCTGGAGGATTCTGGTCTGAGCAGGTCATATTGGGATGAAGCCATATTAACTCCTAATTATTTAATTAATAGGCTGTGGATTTCATCAATTAATGATACTCCATATGCAGTGCTATATGGGAGAAAACCATTTCTGGCACATTTAAGGGTTTTTGGAAGTAATGCATGGGTGCATATTCCAAAAGCAATTAAAAGAAAAGGGACAACCAAAGGCTAGAAAGCTCAGGTTTATGGGCTATGAGCCAGGTTCAAAAGGCTATTGTTTTAGTGATGGAAGCAAAAGAATAGTCATTCCAAGGTCTACAAGCTTTGCAGAGCAAAATTGGAACAGAATTGATGCAAATTTATGGAATGATCCACTTAGTGATGGTGATCCACTTAGTGATGGTAACTCACTTAGTGATGGTGTCAGCATTCAGGGAGGAGAAACTGGAGAAGCTGAAAAAAATATGAAGCAAGAGATGGTTGAAGCACAGGAGCAGTCAGTGCCATGCATGTCAGAGCGATGGAACAAGGGCATTCCACCTGACAGGTATTCTGCTAGTAAAGTTAAAGTGTGTAATGTATGGTATGAGCCAAGAAACTATAAGGAAGTATTGGCATTACCTAAAATTGAACAAGTAAAGTGGAAAGAAGCCACAGACAAAGAAATGAAATCCATGGGTGAACATAACGTGTTCACATCTATAATTTTGCCACAGGATAGCAAAGCCATAGGATGTAAGTGGGTATACAAAAAAGAAAGTACTACCCAATAATGAGGTACAATATAAAGCAAGGATAGTGGCACAGGGTTTTTCACAGATGAAAAATGTGCACTATGATAAAGTATTCACACCAACTGTAAAGAGTGAAAGCATAAGGCTGACACTAGCATTGGCAGCGGCACATGGCCATAAAATTTGGCATTTTCCTTATCTTTGTATTTCAATGTTTTCTCTCTTGTGATCTGTAGTATTTGCATTTTAATTGATTTCTTAGTAAATCTTATGTGGACTTGAAATAAATACTGAGAAGAGTGAGGGAGATGAGAAGAGAATATCATTTCTTTGACCAAAATATTACTTAAGAAAGGTGTGAATTACAGATGGCTGATACCAGTTGCCATGTGTTTACATGGCAACAACAAAGATATAGAATAGATTCAATTGACAAAGCAGAATTATTCCGTGCAGAATACTTTAGAGAGGAAGAAGAGGAGACAAGAAGAGAAGATACATTGATTGAACCACACGAAGAATGCCTTGCAACAACTGAAAAAGAAGAAGGTGCAGTGGGTGGCAACGTGGAATATAGAGAACAACGTGAACCGAAATCTACTAGAGCAATAAACCCTTCTTATAAAATATAAATATAGAAGAGAAAAAAATTGATTACAATAAATATAAATGGACTTAATTTAGCTATTAAAAGAAACTTTAATTTTTCTAATTTATGAAATGTCTTTCTTATTAAAAGAAGAAAGACATTTCATAAATTAGAGAAATTAAAGTTTGATATAATCTGTTTACAAGAACTACACATTAAAAAGCAGCATGAACAAATATTGATACAGCCAAAATTAGGAAAAACATTCACTTCATTACACAATGTAAGAAAAGAGGAGTTGTTTTGTATATTAGAGATACAATCCCAGTGGAGCAAATTTATGCAGATGATGATGGAAGAATTTTGATGGTGGAAATAATAGACAATAATATGAAAATACTTTTAATAGCAATATACACTCCAAATGATAATCAAGAAGAATTCTATAAAAAATTACATACGAAAATAATTGAATTGGACTATGATAATGTTTGCATGATGGGAGACTTCAATGGGATAGTAGATGAGAAATTAGACTACACAGAAAACAACAAAGCAAAATAGAAAGATTCTTCCAAAATCTTTCTTTAAAATGATAGAGGAAATAAATTTAAAAGATGCATGGAGAGAAAGAAATGCAAAAAATAGACAATATACTTTTTATTCAAATAGACACTCATCATGGTCTAGAATAGATATGATATGGACTACAATGGAACTGATTTCTAACATAGAAAAAATTGATATAGAAGCAAACTCCCTGGGCAGATCATAACCCAATGACAGTGAAATGGAAAGAACAAAGGAGAAAATCTAGATGGACCTTAAATAATACAGTACTAAAAGAAAAGGAATTTGCACAGAAAATGGAGAAAGAATTGGCTTTCTTTTTTAAAGAAAATAGAAAGGAAGACACATCAATGCAAAATCTTTGGGATACAATGAAGGCCTATGCTAGAGGTTTGATAATAGACTATACAAGGAAAAGGAACACTAAGAAAAGACAAGCTATAAAACACTAGATGATGACTACAAGAAACTCGAAAAAGAATTACAGAAATTTTCACAAAAAGGGACATCAAAATAAAAATAGACACAATTAAACATAAAATGGGATTAATAGAAAAAGAGGATTTATCACAAAAAACTAGAAGTGCCAAACAGAACTATTTTGAAGACGCAAATAAACCAGGTAGATGGCTAGCATATAAACTGAAAAAAGAGAGAGAATCAAGAAAAATAACACAATTAATAGATGATCAAGGGCAAATTACATATGGGAATAAAGAAAAGAAAAAAATTATACAAGATTATTACAGAAAACTGTATGAGCAAGAGAATATTGAGGAGGAAAGTGTCAAACAATACCTACAGAAAGCAAATTTACCCCAGATTTCTAAAGACACCAAAATGATGTTAGAAGGAAATATAACAGTGATGGAATTAACTGAAGCACTTAAAAAACAAAAGAATGGGAAGGCACCAGGCCCGGATGGACTGCCAGCGGAATATTACAAGACACTATAGGAATTGTTGAGCCTCCTATTGTTAGAAATTATGAATGAAGTCATGTTAAAGATGAAACTACCCAAGTCATGGTCAGAAGCATATATTACATTTGTTCCAAAGAAGGATACCGACCCACAACAAATAAAGTATTATAGGCCTATATCCCTGTTAAATTCAGACTATAAAATCTTTGCTTCAATACTGGCAGAAAGACTTAAAAGATATCTAAACAATTTCATACATTCTGATCAAAATGGGTTTCTGCCAAAAAGACAGATTAAAGATAATATGAGGATAATTCTAGACACTTTGGAATATTATGAGGCACATCCTGAAAAACAAATGGCTTTGATATTTCTAGATGCACAGAAAGCCTTCGATAATGTGAATTGGCAATTTATGTTATTACAGCTGGAGCAGATGGGCTTTGGTAGAAAATTTATTTAAGCCATAGAAGCCATATATCACAAACAAACAGCAAAAGTAATGATAAATGGAGAATTCACAGAGTCTATTGAAATAAAAAAGGAACGAGACAAGGTTGTCCACTGTCACCTCTGCTGTTTGTGTTAACATTAGAAGTGCTAAACAGAAATATTAGAGAAGAAAAAGATATAAAAGGAATGAAAATTCAAAAGAAAGAATACAAATTGCAAGCATTCGCAGATGACCTGGTTTTTATTCTTGAAGATCCATTAGAAACAGCAATTAAATTGATAGACAAGATAGGAGAATATGGAAAAGTAGCAGGTTTGAAAATAAATAAAGACAAAACAAAGATTTTGATAAAAAATATGTTAACAAAACAAAAAGAAGAACTGGTGGAAGTATTGAAGATACAGGTCACAAATAAGGTTAAGTACTTGAGGATATACTTGTCAGCAAGATGTAGTACTCTCAAAGAGAACAATTACAATAAACTCAAACAACAGATAATGACAGATTTGGCAAAGTGGGAAAATTTACAATTATCATTAATAAGGAGAATATCAACGATTAAGATGAATATACTATCTAGAATTCTATACTTGTTCCAGACAATTCCAATTAGGTTGGGGAACGAGTATTTTGAAGATTTAAATAAAATAGTGTTGAAATACATTTGGCAGGGGGGGGGGAAAGTGAGGATAAAATTAAAATTGTTACAAGATGCTAAAATAAGAGGAGGATTTGGCTTGCTTAATTGGGAATTATACTACCAAGTGACAAATTTGATGTGGATCAAGGAATGGATAATGTTAAGAAATACTAGACTATTGACTTTAGAAGGACATGATTTGTTGTTGGGGTGGCACGCTTTTTTATGGTACAAGGGAACAAAAACACATATTCAATAACATTTAGAAAGGAACACATTGTTAGATATAGTGAATTATTGAATGGAAAGGGTGAACTTAAATCTATGCAAGAATTAGAAGAACAAGGTATAAAGATGAATTGGTTTTCCTACTTGCAAATATATTCTAGATACAATAAAGATTTTAAGACAGAAGGTTTTTATGATAATTTGACTAATTTAGATAAAATTTTAACAGGTACTGATGAAAATGTAATTAAAAAATTATATGAATATTTATTGGAGGTTAAATTGGAAGAAGAACAAGTCAAGGAAACAATGATTGCTTGGGGGAAAAATTTTGGACATGGGATTGACTTAGAGAAATGGCAAAAAATGTGGTCGCAAAATTATAAAATGACAATGTCAACTGCATATAAAGAAAATTTGTATAAGATGTTTTACAGGTGGCACTTACCCCTGACGAGAATAGCCAGAATGTTCAAGAATAAATCTGAAAAATGTTGGAAATGTCATCAGATACCGGGTTCATATCACCATATGTGTTGGACGTGTGTAGAAACCAAAAAATACTGGACTAAAATCCACACATGGTTGGAAAAAATGATAAAAAAACACATAGATTTTAAACCAGATAATTTTTTTATTGGGGATTGCACCTGAAATATATAATAGAGAATTGAGATATTTGATTGTGAATGTATTAACAGTGGCTAGAATTGTGTTTGCTAAAAATTGGAAAAATGAGAAAATACCAACACAAGATGAAGTTATTAAGAAAATAATGGAATGTGCTGAAATGAGTAAATTGACATTTGAAATTAGAGAACAAGAAGATGAACAATATTATAAGACATGGGATTTATTTTATCAATGGCTAGATAAAAAATATGGAAATGAAATATGAAAGAGATTTTTCTAATATAAGAATTGTAGAACTATATAAAATATAACATAAAGATGTATTATTATGGATCAATTTAGGATGATGAAATGAATGTGATAATATAAATTAACTCAAATCTTAGAATATTTACTACAAAATGAGGGAAGAATAGCCATAATCAAATAAATGATTAACGAGGATAATAATACAAAGATATATATGAGATTGATAATACAAGAATTTAGGTAAACTATAAGCTATGAATATGGTGAGGATGCACAAAAGACTTGTAACCAACCGACACACTGTGTGCAATTGAAGATAGTTTTATGTTTTTATGTATGTTTGTTTAAAAAATAAAATTTTTCAAAAATTTTTTTTTTGCATTTTGACATAACCACCGCATTCCTCAATGCAGAATTAGAGGAAGAAATTTACATGGTTCAAGCACAAGGTTATGAAAGTAAAAAGCCTAACACAGTATACAAATTGAATAAGGCCATTTATGGGCTGAAGCAGTCAGCCAGGAATTGGAATATCTGTCTCGATACTGCCTTGAAGGGTCTTGGGTTCAAGAGTTGCAAGGCTGATGGTTGTACATATATATATACTGGAAAGTTAATAGGTGGAGATTGTCAATTATTAGCATTTGTGGATGATCTCTGTTTCATTGCAAAGAATGATGTATCACAGGTAGAAGAATTTGCTAATAAGAGAAGAGCTTTACTACTGCACCAACGCAATTGCGTTGGATAGGTATCAAAAGGAATTCTCAGGTATTTGAAGGTAACTGTGAATTTGAGTCTTCAAATACAGGTATCTGAAGAAAAGAGCCTTGGTAGTACAGTGGTCTAAAGCACCCTGTTATTAACACCAGCTGCCTGCAATTATTGCAGGTTCGAATCTCACCAGGCTCAAGGTTGACTCAGCCTTCCATCCTTTCTAAGGTAGGTAAATTGAGGACCCAGTTTGTGGGGGCAATAAGCTGACTTTGTATAAATATACAAAAGTATGAAGGCTATTGCTTAGCGCATTGTAAGCTGCCCTGAGTCTCCGGAGAAGGGCGGCATATAAATCAAATTTAAAAAAATAATAATATTAAGTTACTTGGATTTATTTCTATTCCAGTTATGAAGGGATGAGTGTTAGAGTATGAATATTCAAGACTGGAATAAATCAGTTAATGGGGACTGTTTAGAAACTGAAAGTTTTGGAGACTGGGCATGGCTTAACTTCTGAGTCCCTCTGCTGAATTGAAACAGAAACTCATCTCTGCTATTTTCTCCTCTGCCTGTGTGTTTTCCCTGTAACTCTCTACCACATTGGAAGAATCTGCTGTTGATATTGTATGTGTTATTATGTATATAAAAAGAAGTTAATGAATCCTACTGAATCAGTTATCTGTGTGTGCTTTTCTGGATGTGATTTCTGCAACAAACTCTGACAATGTCTTCTTCAGTGGTGGTTGGGTTTCAGCCTTCCTTACCTTGGCCATGTCTCTGAGCACTGAACACCTTGTCTTTCTGGGCACTCCAGATAGGTTGCAGTTCTGGAATATGACAGCACTGGAGGATAATGCGTTCCTGGTAGCTTCACATTTGATGCTTCTCAAATCTTTGGCAGTTAATGTGTGTCTTTTTTTCTCAACACGTTTCTTGCGACCCTGTTGACTATTTGTAACAAAACATTTGATGGTTCTGTGATCACACCCCAATATCTTGGCAATTTCAAGAGTGCTGCATCTTTCTGAAAGACTTTGTATAGTTTTTGACTTTTCAGAGTCAGTTAAACCTCTTTTTTGCCCCATTTTGTCTGAGGAAAAGAAGCTGCCTAATAATTATGCATACCCTGATATAGGGTGTTGATCTCCTTAGGCCACACCTTCCCCCATATAAACATTTAAGTTTATACAGTTTGGAGTTGGAAAATATGTATAAAAATGATGATATGGTCAAAATACTCACTTGCCTAAAAATTTTGTACACACTGTAGTCGGAATAGAATAGAATAGAATAGAATAGAATAGAATAGAATAGAATAGAATAGAATAGAATAGAATAGAATA
>WNWU01013815.1:27061418-27114656 GCA_012654045.1 Ptyas mucosa | reverse complement strand
TAGAATAGAATAGAATAGAATAGAATAGAATAGAATAGAATAGAATAACAGAGTTAGAAGGGACCTTGAAGGTCATCTAGTCCAACCCCCTGCTTAGGCAGGAAACCCTACACCACTTCAGACAAATGGTTATCTAACATCTTCTTAAAAACTTCCAGTGTTGGAGCAGTCACAACTTCTGGGGGCAAGTTGTTCCACCGATTAATTGTTCTAACTATCAGGAAATTTCTCCTTAGTTCTAAGTTGCTTCTCTCCTTGATTAGTTTCCACCCATTGCTTCTTGTTCTACCCTCAGGTGCTTTGGAGAATAGCTTAACTCCCTCTTCTTTGTGGCAGCCCCTGATAATGACAAATGATTTATTCTCTGCTGACATGTATTTTAATTTTTGTATTTTTGTATTCATTTTTAAAATTATGTTTGCTGACCAATCACTTGGTGAGATGGGGTGGTCTACGAAGTTGACTGACTGACTGAATAAATGAATTAATTAATCTCCCACATCATATTGCTGTTCCATGAGCTACAAAGATTCCCAGTAGGCTTCTGGGTACAATGTAAGATGTGGTCATCACCAATAAACCCCTTCTTGGCATAATGTCAGACTACACGCAGGACTACTTGTCACATTTCTACTTACCCTACCAGATCTACCAGAGAGGATTTACTCTGGGTCCCTTCTATGAAACAATACCATATTGTTCCTCTAAAATCCTCTCTCAATGGCAACAACTACCTAACCTGTGAACATAGATTCAGATGGTCCCAATCCAGGGGTGGGTTCTACACAGGGGTGAAATGCTCCCAGTTCCAGTGATGGAGGTGGGTGGTTCGGAAAACAGGTAGCAAAAATCCCTGCCCCCCACCCCATGCTCAGCTGAGCCGCACAATCATCAGAGGCTTTTTTTTTTGGTACTTTTAAAAGCATTTTTTCTACAACCTCTTCGGCCAAAAAATGCTTTTAAAAGTAAAAAAAAAAAGCCTCTGATGATCACCCGGCTCAGCTGGGATCGTCAAAGGCTTTTAAAAGAAAAAAACCCTTTTTTTCTTTTAAATGCCTCTGATGATCCAAGCTGAGTACCTATATATATATTATATTTTTAATTTTTTGACTACCTGTCAAGACAGAAATATTTCATCTTTTAAAGTCACATGTTAAACTGATTAAAAAAAGGCAACATCAATCTGCACAGTGCAATATTCTAAACAAACGTCTATTGCCAGTAGAATAATCAAAAGCTAAATCCCGTTTGTGAATTAAGCTTCTGCTTGCAGAAAGAAAACTTCCATTCCTCTTATAGTTTGTGTAATCACTCAACTTCCACAATTGGAATGTACAAGATAATAAAGGGAAAATTACTTCACAAACAGTGCCATAATACTAGTGAAAAGTCTTTAATCAATTTTTAAAAGTTAAATAAAACAAACAAATAAAATTAATTTGCTTCAGAATGCTTGATTCAGCAGCATAAAATAGGCATGCTGTCAAGTTTCGAAGTGCACTTTTACTGTTGCAACCCATTATCGCTTCTCAGCTTGCCAATGAACCATGGCGAAGGGAAGGGGGGAGATGGAATGTAGGCTCCAAACAAGAAGACAGCAGTGAGAACTAAGGCCACATTTGATGGGAGTCCAGAGAAGTTGGCATTCTTCCTGAATCAGGTGTGAGCTCACCTGGATTGATATGGGCCGGCTTACTTTGACAATGTGGCTTGCGTGAATACCATCATGGTGAACTTAGAGAGAGAGGCAGCAGAATAAGTGACAGACCTCTACAACGAAGGGACTCCTAAATTGTGGGGCCCCGATGTCTTCTTGGGAAAGCTCAGAGCCCAATTCGGAGACTATGCAAGTCTAACAGGGGGAATTTGATATCTGTACCATCAAGCAAGGAATCAGGTGACTGAATACATTTGTGAGTTCCGAAGACTGGTGGAGAGGCTAAGGCACTGACCAGAGCAACTCCTGGTCCACTACTTCTGAGACAACCTGAACTGCCTACCTTGTGGAATACCCAAGCAAATGCACGACTGCTACCAGCTGGCAACAAGTGTGCAGTTAGACCTAGTGGAATATAAACAACATGGAGGAGCAGAAGGCCACCTGAAAAGGAGCCAGGAGAGGCATCTGCTCGGGTGGAAAACCACTACCACGAAGGCACCTGCCCCTTCTGAAGCCCTGAAGCACAGACCAAGCTTATGCTTTCAATGCGATCAAGAGGGCCACAGAGCTGCAGTCTGTCTGGCACCAGCACCCATTTCGACTGCGAGGCCTCTGAGTCCAGCGAAACTGAGGAAGCCACCCAAGCAGGGGAAGGAGAAGCTGTGACTGGCATGGCAAGTCATAGAGTTCTCCCCCCCCATCAGCAGCGAAGGGGAGAGAACTCCAACTGAGGAGGAACCCCAGTTGACCCTCTACAAGAGCAACAGCATGGGGGAAGATGACAATGATAAGTGAGACCATCGCCCTCCTGTCGGCCCAAGTGGAGATTGCAGTACCCCATTTGGGGGCAAAAGGGATCATCAAAGCTCTAATAGACTCAGAGTGCACCCGATGCTTAGTCAGCATGCAGTCAATGCAGAAGTTGGGATTACAAGTGAGAAAGCTACGCCAACCCATGAAATTCAAGCAGGTTGATGGCTCCATTGTGGGGGACTTGCCCACCTCCTACCTAATAGAACTGGTGCACCTAAAGCTAGGAACCCACCAAGAGAGCATTCGGTTTGTGGTCACCCCAAAAATGGCAGAAGCTATGATATTGGGGTTATCCTGGCTGACCAAGTGGAAACCCGCCATGCATTGGGGAAAGGGAGAGAGATGCTTAGCAATGGCAGGGAAGGGTCAGACCTCCAAAAAGGAAGCAGGGCAATCCTAACCAGCAGAAGAAAGAGAGGGAAGGACTCAAGCACACAAAAGCAGCATCCAAATTGGTGCCAAAAGTGCAGACCTTACAAAGGGGTCCTGGTGTATCTAAATGACATTCTCATGTATTCTGAGATGATGGAGGAACACCTGCAACTAGTACACCAAGTACTGGAAAAGCTTCTGAATGCCAAGTTGTATGTCAAACTGTCAAAATGCGAGTTCCATAAGACTAGCCTAGACTATCTAGGATATAGAGTGCCTTGTGAGTGGGTGGAAATGGACCTGGGGAAGGTGAAAACCATTTTAGAGTGGCAAGCCCCACAGACTTGCAAACAATTGCAAAGTTTCCTGTGCTTCACTAATTTCTATAGGCAATTCATCCTCTTCTTTGTGAAAATCACGTTACTGGTCATGGAACCATTGAAGACCCCAGCCCAGCCAGCCTCTAAACTGGACAATGGAATGCCAAGTGGCCTTCGAGAAACCCAAGAGACTGTTTGCAGTTGAGCTGGTTCTAAAGCACCCCAACTCCGAGGAACCATTCATTATCTAGGCAGATGCCAGTGATGTGACAGTGGAGGCTGTTCTCCAAAAGAACAAAAAGGAGAAACTGCAACCATGCACCTATACATCCCCAAAACTAAATGAGACAGAGACATTGGGTGGTATGGGAGAAAGAAGCCTTCACAGTGCGGTTGGCACTGTTGGCATGGAGACAGTTCTTAGAGGGCAGTAAAATCCCTTCCAAAGTATGGACTGACACCAAAAATCCAGAGGCATTGGGAAATGCCCACAAACTTTCCCTGAAGCAGTTGCGGTGGCCCAGTTTGAAGTACATCCCAGAGAAAAAAAATTCCTAGCTGATGCACTGTCCCACATGTCCCAATACATAAGCACCCAATAGGAAGTATTATTATTATTCCCATGAAACAGCTGGCAGCACAAGTAGCCACTCAGCAGCAGGTGAAGAAGAAAACCTTGAACCCTAGCAACACTCTGACCCAACAGCTGAAAAAAGAACTACAAACAGACACATGGTTTGGGGCCTACCGAGGGGAGTTGATGTTAAGGGGGGAATTGGCCTGGAAAGGGGACAAACTGTATATTCTTGAAAAGCTGCAGATTCTAGTTTTGCAATGCAGCCATGATGCTAAGCAAGCCAGTCACTTCTGGTTCCTAAAAACCTGAGCAAATGGCAATTTTGTTGGCCAAGCATGAAAAAGGACATAGAGAGCTATGTACAAAGTTGCACTATATGTGCTTCCATGAAGTGGAGACCAGATGTTGTGACCCCAGCCCCGGAGGCTGATTTATCTTCGCATGCTGATTCGGAGGATGAGGAAGCTGTCATGAGCTATGTGCTGGAGGGGCCGTCTTCACTGGTGAGTCAGCAAGAACTGACAGTTGCTGATGTGCCTATGGACCCCAGCCAAATTGAGGAGGAAACAGAGGCCAGTAACGATGAGGGGGAGCTCCTATTGGATGCAAGAGAGAGCCGTAGGAGACGTCGTAGAGAACAGCTATTGCCACATCCTAAGAGGTGTGGTCAGGAGACATAGGGCCACACCCTACAAAGTATAAAAGGGGTGTGACTGGGCTGGAAAGGCGTGGTGAACAATTTGTTGGCATTTTGGATGCAGTGGAGTTACAACTGTTAGTTTGGAGTTTTTGACAAGAGTCTGCATTCCTGCATTAGCCTGCTGGCTGTCTGCCAAGACCTTTGGAACATTGCCCAGTAACTATTGGACTGATATACGCTTTGGAAGAGAACTATTTATTAAAGGGCCAGCTTCAGTCTCTCTAGCCTGCGTTTGTTACTGCCGGGCTATTTGAGCCTCTGCAAGGCCACTCGTGGGAGGGGACAGAACACCAGGAAAGACCCCGGGACTGCTACAGAAAGTGGCTGAGCCAACCTGGCCATGGGAGGAAATAGCCATAGTGTCAACTTGCAAAGCTTTCAAGTTGCCATGAGCAGGAGGGAGGGAGAACTGATAGAGCTGATTGATTTCCATAACTAAAGCTGCATTCCATAGATGCTTTCTTACCACAATCAGTAGGAGGGTGTTGGATTTCACAGCCAGCCAAAGTAGTTAATTGGCGAATGTGATTTATGACATGGCCAGGGAGGAGGGGAGAGAGAGGGTCATAGGGGAACGTAAATCTACGTGGGATTAGTTCTAATTGCATCCGAATATTGCTGAAATGGCGCTCTTAATAAATGAATGTATTTCTTTTGAAGTTTGGCTCATGAATTAATTTGGGCATCTTTCGGAAACTTCACACATAGACTTTATAGTAGAACTCCCAGAAAGTGGGGAGAATACTGTAATCTGGACTGTAGTTGAACTGTTCTCTAAGCAAGCTCACTTTGTAGCTTGCTCAAGCCTCCCATCAGCCCAGAGGTTACCCAGAATGTTCCTGCAGCAGATCTATCAACTGCACAGAGTGCCAAAACACATCATCTTGGACAGAGTGGGCCAATTTACGGTCAAATTCTGGTGGGAATTCATAAGGTTAAGAGGGTCCACACAGGGGCTCAGTTCTGCATTCCATCTGAGCATGAACAGGGCTGCAGTACAAGCTATTGCAATGGTGGAGCAGTACCTACATTGCTATGTCAACTATCGGCAATCAAACTGGGTAGAACTCCTGCCATTCACTGACGTTGCATACAATAATGCGGTGCATAGTAGTACTGGACTTTCTGTGGTGACATCATGACGAAGCGGAGCAGGGAAACAGAGCTCCGCTATCCCTGCCCAATTTCTCCTACCTGGAGACCTTCAACGGGCATCGCTAACCCTGGAGAGGTTGGCAAGACAGAGGGGAAGCCCTAAAGACAGCCTGGAAGGACAATTTCCTGCTAGGATAAAGGGAAAGCTCCTCAATGCCGGCAAGAGAGAAGTTGGCCAACATGGTGGATCCAGAGTCATGACAGCCAGGCAAGAATCAGGAAGATAGAATTAAGAAGCAACGCGATTATACTGGGTGAGGAAACTCTATAGGTATTTAGACATTGTTTTGGAATTTGTGGAGACTTGGGGCCCCTATGGATTACAAACTTTACAAACTTTAAGACTGTTAAAAGAACTACAACAAGGGGACGAACACACTGTTAACTATAAACTAGATCAGTGATGGCTAACCTTTTTGTCATCGCGTGCCAAAAGCGGGGGAGCACGGGAGGGTGTCACACGCATGCATGCCCATACCCATAATTCAATGCCCCCCACGTCCCGCCCACACTTCCCCTGCTTTCAGCACACAACGGCAAAAAGGTTGCCAGGAGGCCCGGTAGGCCCGTTTTTCGCCTTCCCCGGGCTCCGGAGCCTTTCTTGGAGTCTGGGGGGGGGGGGTGAAAACACCCTCCTTCACCCCTCTGGAGGCGGGAAACATTTCCCGACTTCCGGTGGGCCCAGAATGCCCAAAATCAGCTGGCAGGCACACGCACGCACGCTGGAGTTGAGTTAGGGCAACGCTCGCGTGCCCACAGATATGGCTCCGTGTGCCACCTGTGGCACCCGTGCCATAGGTTCGCCATCACGGAACTAAATCATTAAAGGAAGAAGAAGAAGATTGAGAAAACATATATATATTGAAGACGTTTGAATAATTTATAGATCTGATAAAACATTAACTCTTATTGATTATCCAATATTAAGTAGCAATTGTTTATTCTAAACTATATATATATATATATATATATATATATATATATATATATATATATTTGATAGATGCTGTATATTTTTATGTGATTATATTATATTTATATATTTATATTTATTTATATTTATACTTATATAATATTATTATAGAATAATATAATAACAAGGTGTTGAAAAGACATAGTAGGGGAAGTGGGGAAATCCAGAAGAGAATTATCAATTTTTGTATGTCATTTTGGAAAAATACCTTTCGATTTTTGAAGATGACAAGTACATCAACTATCACAAAAATAGGAAAGAAAGCATCATTGACACCAACATCTGCAACATCGTCTCTTTCTAGCCAGCGATCAATAGAAAGCATGTTAGGCTTTGAGAAATCAAGCACCATCCAGAATATGCAGGCAATGCTGCTTATAATACAAGAAACCATGACAAAGACCCAGGAAACCATATTGAGAAACCACGAGGAGATTAAAAGTGAGATGGAGAGATGGAAGGAGACATCCGAAAGATGGATGATAAAATAGGGAATATTCAACAAACAGTAATCAAGAATGAACAGAGAATACAAACTGTAGAAATAAGAGTCGAACAAACAGAAAAAAAGATGGAAGAAATGGAACAAAAACTAACCCTGGCCAACATGGACTTAAAAGAGACAATAATTTCTCAAAATGGAAAAGGCAGCTTTCTACCTGAGGTTCCAGAATATAGTTGAAGATAAAGAGGAAGACTTGGCTACAGTAATGACAGACTTGCTAGCAGCCATACTACAGAAAAACAAGCATTATATACAAGGAGACATTGATGAAGTTTTCAGAATTCACACAAACTATGCAAAAAGGCACAAACTACTGAGATAAGGGCACGTGAGGTTCACTAAAAGTACAGTAAGAGATGAAGTATATAAAAGAACAAGAGACGAACCCATGACCTACAAAGGGAGAGAATTTCAAACCTTAAAACAGATACCCAGGAGAGTCAGAAAACAGAGGAGACAGTATCAATTTCTGACCACACAGTTGATTAAGTACAATGTGATGTTCAAATGGTTGATACTGGAAGGAATCCTGATGTCTTGGCAAGATAAGAAATTTAGGATTGGCACATTAGACAAAGCACGCGGATTCTTTGAACATCATTTTATGATGGACGAAGATCCAGAGAGTAGGGAGGAAATAGAAAGTAAAAGCCAAGAGGAACATCAACCAGAAGAAAAAGCTGTAGAGCAAGAAGAAAGAGCAAGGGTGGAAAATGACCGAGTGGAATGAGAAAGAGCAAGAACAAAAACTCTGAGAGAGACAAGGACAACCAGAAGAGCAAGACCCATATATAAATAGAAAGATGGATGAGGAAGTCAAGATGTTATCGATCAATATTAATGGATTGAACTCCCCCATAAAAAGAAGGGGGCCGTGGCCAGCATCGTGCCAATACGATGCAAACTTCAGGGCTCTGGAGGAGCGTCGACATTCCAGTTGATTTGGGGGTCCATAGTGGACCACAGCATCTCGGAGGGATGGTGAAGAATGGGGGCACGGGCTGGTGCGAACAGAGAAATCGCAAATTCCCTGTAGCACCGGCGAAGAGCCTTTGACTCTGTGGCTGGAAAGACAGCCATTGGGAGCTGTCACAAAGCTGGGACGACCACACACAGAGAGAGAAGTTAGAAGAAGGCGAGGTAGATCACCTAGGTGGGAGTGAACTTATTGTTCTGAAAGCAAGATTCCTATTTTCATTATATCCCTGATTCTAAAAAAAGTTAAAACTGAAGAAGAAGAATGGCAAAAGTGAAAGGGGAGGAAGCGGATGTTTGGCTACCTCCCCATTTCCGGTGCTAGCAGTGAGAGAGCTGTGGCCATAAATAAGGGACAATTTTTTTAAAAACTATGAAAACTAATTTGGAAATAAACAGAAAGCAGATTGGGTAGAATGATTTTATGATTAAAAAAGGATGAACTTTGTAGTTTGAAAACTTATAGTGGAATGATCTAAGTTGGACTAAACAGACTTATGATCAATGGGAGTGGATTGCATCTAGTGCCATCTAGTGGTGTAAAAGAAATTATTGGAAAATCAACTGAGTAAAAGAACAAAGAATGACCTTGAATAAATGTTTATGAACAGTGAAATAGACTTTGAAGATAATTGCTTTGAGAATTATGGGGAGTAAGAAAAAGGGAAAAATGCCACCAGCAGAATAATAGATTAAATATTTTATTGTCTTAGCCTTTTTTTCTTTTTTTTCTTTTTTTCTTTTTTTCTTATTTTTACTATTTATGTTTTATTATTGCCTTTTTTCCTTTTGGATTGTTGACTAGAGTTTTTGGATTTTTTCTTAACATTTGAAATTTTTGGAACTAAACGCTTGGATAATTTTTTTTCTTCTTCATTATTTTTCACCTTTTGATACTTACTTTTTACTTCTTTTTTTTCTCTTTCCCTTTTTTCTTCTTGGTAGATGCCTCTTTTTTCTTGTGAGTGTGTGTGTGTGTGTGTGTGTGTGTGTGGAATATTTTTGTTTGGTATTTCTTACCATTGTCTTCAAGCTATATGGATAAGGGTAACAAGAAATTGAAGATTTGTGGACGCTAAAACAACAAACATGGATTATAACTATACTCAATATTTGGATTATAAATTTTGGGATTAGAAAACAAAGAATAAGATGAAGAAATGAACAGCGCATTTATCATCACTGTCAATAACAACAGTATCTAGCTCAGCGGTGCAAAAGGGAGGAGATACCACAACACAACAAGAGAAAATCACCATGGAATTAAAAAGTATCTTACAGGCAATGCATGAAGACCTTGAGGAACGAATAAACTAAATAGAAGGAGAAGTAAAAGAGGTGAAAGAGATGATGGGGTAAAATGAGCAATGTCTGAAGGCAGTGGAAGAGGTCTCAAAGGTTGGAGGGAACTCTCCGTGACTCGGCGGCAGGGGGCGGCAGCCATGGCAGCTGCCACGAAGCTGGGACAATCGGATCAAGTATGGAGGAAAGCAGGAGGAAAGTGGAACAGAACAGAGTTTTTCGAAGCTGGGTGAGTGACAGCCAGCCCAGGCTTGTAAAAACATCAAGGGAAACATCTTTTAACTACAAGACCCCTAGCAATAAAATAATGGCTAAGGAGCACGGGGGCAAAGAAGATTTTGAAATGTAAGTTTAAAGAGACAAAAAAAACCCGATAGAAAATTGATTTTTGAATAAAACTAATTGGAAACATTAAACATTGAGACATGGTCAAAGGATTGGAAGAGTTTAAATTTGGACTGGACTTTAATAAAAAGATTTGATACTTTTAAAACTAAAAAGAAAAAGAGAAGCCAAGTAAGATTGTTATATAACTGAAACAAGATGGATACTTGTTAAACAATTGGACATTGTAAATAACTATATTGAGATTAATGATGGTTAACAGAAATATGAGAAGAATATGTTACAGATACTTAAAATTGAAATATGGATGGAAGCTATAATATATGAGAAATAGACTATGTTAAAAGAAAATATATCAATGGATATAATGAATCAATTTTTGTTAAGATGCTACATGGTATTAGTTGAGAATAATTGATGACTGTAAAACTGGGATATTGTTTAAATACCTAAAATAATTGCAATAATTTGAATATTTTTGATAACTTTAATATTTTAATATTTTTAATATTTTTGATAATATACTTAAACTGGTTTTTATATAAATGGTATGGTTAAAGAGATAGAATTGTGGGAAATAATTGGAAAATTGTATTGCAGTTTTATTTGAATTAAAAACTATGTTTCAATGTTAAATTGCTATATTTTTGGGATTAGAGATAGGATCTAAATTTTGTGAAGTAATAAGGAAATAAAGATTTATTGAGCATTATATGAAGTAATAATAAATGTGGGGAAGTTTTAGAAAGGGAAATAAGATTTTGAAATATAAACATGTTTGACCTGTATTGTTAATAGTGAGGATTTAGGCTAAGAATTGTGAAATGTATTATGAGGTATTAATTGAATTGAGATTTAAAATGAATTAATAGAAGGGTAATTGTTTTGATTAAATAAATAAGAGTAAACTCTTTACAAGATGGTAATAGGGGAGATAGGTGATTTAAGATTAAATATTGTTAATAGTGAGGATTTAGGTAAGAATTGTGTAATGTATTATGAGGTATTAACTGAATTAAGATTTAACAGGTGTTAATAGAAGGGTAATTGTTTTGATTAAGAAAATTTGATTTAATTCTTTTAAGATGGTACTAGTTGAGATAGGTGATTTAAGATTAAGAAATAAGTATTATGGCAAAATAGAGTATACAGAATTTTGTTAAAGATGGAAAAAAATTGTATAAATTGATGACCAGATCAGGGCTCTGTTCCGAAAAGATGTAATTTGTGTGTTGGAAAAAAATAAAAATAAAAAAACTTTTTGCAAAAAATAAAATAAAACATAAAGGCAGAGAAATAGTGGCTTTAAAACAAGTTCCAAGAAGAGTTAGAGATTTAAGAAAAAAATACCAATTTTTGACAAAATGCCTGATTAAAAAAGGAGTGAGTTTTAGATGGTTGGTACCAGAAGGAATTTTGGTGAACTGGCAAGAACAAAGACACAGATTAGATACAGTAGAAAAGGCAGAACTATTTTATCAACAGTATATAGAGTATCAAGAAGAAGAGAGACTGAGAGAAGAAGGAGGGGCAGGATTCCAGGAAGAAAAAAGGAAACAACTAAAAGAAACAGCTAAGGAATGAAAAGAAAGGGCGATAAGAGAGGGAGCAAGAATGAAGGAGGCAAAAGAGCAAAAAGAAACAAGAGTGACTAGATCAACTAAACAAACAAATAAATAAGTAAAATGGAAGAACTAAAAATAATATCAATAAACATAAATGGACTAAACTCAGCCACAAAAAGGAGGAGAATATTCAACAAATTAGAAAAACTAAAATGAGAGCTTATACGCTACAAGAAGTTCACATTAGGAAACAACATAAACAGTTGTTGGAGCAGACAAAATTGGGAACATTATATTCAACGCTAGCCAGTCAAAGTAAAAGAGGAGTAGCACTATATATTAAAAAGACAATTCAATCTAAACAAATTTTTGAAGAAGAGGAAGGAAGGATATTAATAGTTGAAATAAGACTGAATCAAAAAAAATATTGTTAGTGGCAATATATGCCCCAAATGATAATCAAGAAGAATTTTATGCAAAACTGCATTAAAAAATAATAGAATATGAATATGAAGAGATATGTATAATAGGGAACTTCAATGCGATTGTAGATAGTGAATTGGATTACAAGTGAATAAGTGAATAAGAAATTAAGAAAGACTCTTCCAAAAATATTTTTTACAATGATAGATGAATTAAATTTGCAAGATGCTTGAAGAGGAAGATACCCAAAAGAAAAGCAGTGCACATTTTATTCGAATAGACATTTATCATGGTCAAGAATAGATATGATGTGGATGTCAACAGAATTAATATCTAAAATAGAAAAGATTGATATAGAAACAAGTACATGGGCCGACCACAATCCAATAACAATGACATGGAAGGGACAGAAAAAAAATTGAGATGGACATTAAATCAAAAATTACTAAATGAAAAGTATTTTCAACAATATATGGAAAAATAATTGACTTTTTTCTTCAAAGAGAATAGGAAAGAAGATACATCAATACAAAATGTGTGGGACACTAGCAAAGCATATATTAGAGGATTAACAATGACATATTTAGGAAAACAGATCTCCTGCATGAGCAGGGGGTTGGACTAGATGACCTCCAAGGTTCCTTCCAACTCTGTTACTGTTATAAAATGGAATAAACAAAATAGATAAATAAAAAAAAAACCTAGAGAAGGAGTATAAGTTAGAGATGGATTTACAGAAAAATCCACAAGATAAAAAGATTAAGAATCTGATGGACTTGAAAAAACATAAGTTGAACTTAATGGAAAATGAAGACCCCAAACCACCCCAACGATGCCCTTGAAATGATGTCCCAGTGCCTGGAGGCTGTACGGATCTGGATGGGGAGGAACAAGCTCAAGCTCCTCAACCCTTCCAAGACTGAGTGGCTGTGGTTCCCGGCATCCCGATATAGTCAGCTGACTCCATCACTGACTATCGGGGCGAGTCTTTGGCCCCCGTGGAGAGGGCGCGCAATCTGGGAGTCCTCCTGGATACGCAGCTGTCCTTGGAGGAACATCTGATGGCTGTAGCCAGGGGGACCTTTTGTCAGGTTCGCCTGATTCGCCAGTTGCGCCCCTTTCTTGATCGGGATTCTGTGTGCACAGTCACTCATGCCCTCGTCACCTCTCGCCTGGACTACTGCAACACTCTCTACATGAGGCTCCCCTTGAGGAGCACCCGGAGGCTCCAACTGGTCCAGAATGCGGCCGCGCGGGTAATTACGGGAGCTGCATGGCGCTCCCGCATAACACCGCTCCTGCCAGTGGTCTTCTGGGTGCGCTTCAAGGTGTTGGTCACCACCTTTAAAGCGCTCCATGGCATAGGACCTAGTTATCTTCGAGACCGCCTTCTGCCACCAACGACCTCCCATTGACCCGTGCGCTCCCACAGAGAGGGCCTCCTCGGGGTGCCATCAGCCAAGTAATGCAGGCTGGTGACCCCCAGGGGGAGGGCCTTCTCTGTGGGGGCTCCTACCCTCTGGAATCAGCTGCCCCCAGAGATAAGGAGAATCCAAGACCTCCGTGCCTTCCGCCGTGCCCTTAAAACTTTCCTTTTCCAACAAGCTGGGCTGGCCTAAGCAAATTCTTTTAAACAATTTTAAATTGGGTTGTTCTTTTTTAAATCTTGGGGCAATTGAGATATTCTTTTTAATTGTTCTTAATGTTTATATTGTGTGTTTTTTACTTGGCTGTGCACCACCCTGAGTCCCCAGGGAGAAGGGCGGTATAAAAATTTGAAATAAAAATAAAAAATAAAAAAATAAAAAAGAGCTGGCAAATAAAATAAAAGCTACAAAGCAAAACTTCTTTGAAAATGCAAACAAACCAGGATGATATAAAATGAAAAAAGAGAAAGAAAGGAAGTTAATGTCAACTAGTGGACCAAGATGGAAATCTATGTTATAAAAAATGAAGAAAAGAAAAGAATAATTGAGAAATATTATAATAGACTGTATCATCAAGAGATAGTTGCAGAGGAAAAGATAGAACAATATTTAGAAAAAGCGGAGATACCTAAGATTCCGGAAAAAATTAAAAAGATGTTAGGAGAAAGAATATCAATGATGGAATTAATGGAGGGAATTAAAAGACAAAAGAATGGGAAAGCACCAGCTCTGGATGGGTTACCAGCAGAGGTATATAAAACGTTACAAGATGTATTAAGCAACGTGATGCTGCAGGTATTTAATGAATTACTACTAAAAGCTAAGATTCCGGATTCATGGATGGAGTCATATGTAACTTTGATACCAAAAGAAGAGGCAGATTTACAACAAGTAAAGAATTACAGGCCAATATCTCTAATAAATGCAGATTATAAAATTTTTGCATCTATCATGGCTGAAAGATTGAAAAAACTTTTAAATGAATTCATACATATGGATCAAAATGTTTTTTTTTACTGAAAAGGCAAATTAGAGACAATATGTGGATTATATTAAATACTTTAGAATACTATGAAGCACATCCAGAGAAGCAAATAGCATTGTTGTTTTCAGATGCACAGAAAGTATTTGATCATGTGAATTGGCAATTTATGGTAACACAGTTAAAAATGATGGACTTTCAGGATAGATTCATAAATATGATTAAAATATATATTTTAATCCAATTATAGACCAATTATAAAATAAAATTGACAATATAATTGACAATTACATACCATCACCTTCGCCATTGGCAAAGGTGATGGTAAATGGTGAAATGACAGGAAAAGCGGATATTAGAAAAGGAACAAGACAAGGATGCCCGTTATCTCCATTGTTATTTATATTGACATTAGAGATTTTAAATTTCTATTTAAACAGGATAAGGATATAAAAGGAATGAAAATCAAAAAAGAGGAGTAGAAACTGCAAGCATTTGCAGATGATTTGGTGTTTATTATGGATGATCCAATACAGACAGCACCAAAACTGCTTGAGCAAATAGAATATGGAGAAGTAGCAGGACTGAAAATTAATAAGGATAAGACAAAAATATTTGTAAAAAATATGAGAGAAAAGCAAAAAAAGGAAATAATGGAAGAACTGGCCATTCAAATAGTGAAGAAAGTAAAATATTTGGGCATTCATTTAACGCCAAGATGTGTAACTATTAAGGAAGATAATTATTATAAGTTGAAAAAACAAATTGAAATAGATTTGGAGAAATGGAGAAATCTGCAACTGCCATTAATGGGAAGAATAGCATTTATAAAGATGAACATATTACCAAAACTGTTATTTCTGTTTCAAAAGATACCAATAAAACTGGAGAAAAATACTTTGAAAATTTGAAGAGAACAATATGTAAATATATATGGCAAGGGGGAAAAAAGCGAGAATTAATATAAAAATGCTACAAGATGCAAGAATTAGAAGTGGGTTTGGACTACTGAATTGGGAACTATATTACCAAGCGGCAGCATTAACGTGGATTAAAGAATAGATTTTATTGAGAAAAGGAGAGAGAGGGATAGAAAAGAGAAAAGGAGAGGAAGAAAGGGGAGGTGAAAAAAGAGTAGAAGAGAGGGTTAGAAAAGGAAGAAGAAGAGAGGAGTGGGGGAAGGGAAGGGGAAGGAGGAAAGGGAAGGAGGAATGAAGAAAGTAGAAAGGGTCAGAAAAAGGAAGAGAAGGGAAGAAGAAGAGGGAAAGTTGTGGTAAAATAAAAGAGAGGAAATTGTAAAAGGGCAGCCCCAAATAATTAATAATTAAAAATAGTTAAAAGACGAGATGAATGATTAATGATGGATAAGAGAAATAAAACATGTATATGAGAAATAAAAATAAGAACTTCAAAAAAAGAAAACAAACGTTGACAAAATTACAAAGATTGAATTTGGACGTAGTCGGTCTCCACGAAGTCCACATTAAGAAACAATTTGGCAAATTATTAGAACACCCTAAAATTGGGAAGCTATACCTGTCTTTAGCACACCAAAAGAAGAGATAAATAGCTCTGTACATCAAAGAATCGTTAACCCAAACAAATATATGTGGATGAAGAAGGAAGAATATTAATGATGGAGATATCAATAAATCAGAAACAAATGCTCCTTATTGCAATATATGCCCCAAATAATAAACAGGAAGAATTTTACAGAAGATTGCATAAAAAAATAATAGACATAGACTATGAAAATGTATGCTTAATAAGAGACTTCAACGCAGTTGTGGATGATAAAAAAAATACAGAAGTAGTAAAAGAAAATTTAAAAAATGTAGAACACTTTCAAACACATTCTTTGAAATGGTACAGGAATTAGACTTACAAGATGCATGGATAGAACTAAAATTTTTAAAAATACATTCTATTCAAATACACACCAATTGTGGATGACTTCGGGAATGAGAGCAGACATCCAAGAGGTAGACATAACAACAAACACATGGGCAGACCACAACCCCATAAAAGTGATATGGAGAGGAGATAAGAAGAAGCGGAGATGGATAATGAATCAAAACATTTTAAAAGAAAAAGAATACATGCAAATGGTGGGGAAAAAAATGAAATTCTTTTTCAAGGAAAATAGGAAAGAAGAAACATCATTGTAAAATGTGTGGGATATGGCAAAAGCATATATTCGAGGATTAACAATAATATACATGGCAAGGAGAAATAAGAAAAAGAAACAACAGCAAAACATACTATAATGTGAACTCAAAAAACTAGAGCTAGACCTACAGAAAGACCCCCCAAAAAATAAAATAAAAGAGAAATGGGATTTAATAAAACACAGATTGAAGGTTTTTTTGAATCAAGTTTTATTAGGTTTTTTTCCCCCCTCACACCCACCCACATATTTTATGAACAGAGTATTGGCCATATCATATCTTATACAACTGGTCATATCCAAATACATTTTACTTAGTTACAATTTCTGCCAAAATATTCTTTTTCCATATTTTTTAATCATATCTTAATATTTCTATGTTTATTTATATAAACAACGTATTCTTTCGTCCTCCAGTTCTAATTTCTCCATTTTTAATCATATATATTCTCTTTTAATTCTTTGATAATTCATTCTTTATCCTAATACCAGTCCCTAAGCAGACAGTAGTGGTATCCTTTAATGATTATAGACCAGTAGTTTTAACATCTGTTGTCATGAAATGTTTTGAGAGACTGGTGTTGAACTATATTAAGGCTAGTCTTCCATCTACTTTGGACCCATGCCAATTTGCATATAGGAGTAATAGATCAACTGACGATGTTATGTCTCTTGTTGTCCATACTGTATTGAATCTTTTGGAACAAAAGGGGATATATGCGAGGCTGTTATTTGTGGATTATAGCTCTGCCTTTAACACCATTTTACCCAACAGGTTGTTTCTTAAAATGTCCAATTTGGGTATAAATCAGAGGATTTGTTTGTGGATAAAGGATTTTCTGACAGATAGGTCACAGTCAGTAAGGATGGGATCTCACCATTCCTCTACTCTGATATCAAGCACAGGAGTCCCCCAGGGTTGTGTGTTAATCCCTTTCCTTTATTCCTTGTACACACATGGCTGCACCCCATTGTATAACACCAGCGCAATTATTACATTTGCCAATGACACTACAGTAGTGAGCCTCATTAATAAGAACAATGAGTCTGCTTACAGGAAGGAAGTACAAGGGCTGACATTGTGGCGTAAAGAAAATAATCTTAGACTTAACACCAAAAAACCTAAAGAATTTATAATTGACTTCAGGAGGAAGAGAGATGTACATTTACCATTGTACATAAATGGTGAGGAGGTGGAGAGGGTTGGTAGTTTTAAATTTCTGGGCATTTATATCTCGAAGGACCTCTCATGGACTATGAATACTAACATACTTGTGAAGAAGGCACAGAAGAGGCTGTACTTCTTGAGAATGCTCAGGAAGATAAATCTATCTCAGCATCTACTTCTGTCCTACTATCGCAGCACCATTGAAAGTGTCCTGACGTATGGCATTCTTGCATGGTATGGGAGCAGCTCTGCAGCGGACAAAAAGGCTCTACAGAGAATCATTAAAACTCCCCAGAATATCATTGGACTCCAGCTACCAGCCCTGGATGACATCTTCGAATCTCGCTGTTTGAGAAAGTTGCATAACATTCTCAGAGACTCTTCCCATCCTGCTTACAATTTTTTTGGACTGTTGCCTTCTGGCAGAAGATATAGAACAATTAAAACTCAGACCACTCGTTTTCTGAATAGTTTTTATCCCAGAGCTATAATTGCACTCAACAATGAACTAAAGGGCCACCATCAGTGAGCTGTTGGACAGTATTACTTAGTCTGTTGTGTGGATGTTTGGGTGGTTTAGGGGTGGGGAATTGTGGTGGGTGGGAGTGTGTTTGGGGATTGTTATGTGTGTTGGACCTGGTCTTTGGGTGTTAGGTGAATTTCATTGTATGGGTATACTGTGTATACACGTACAATGCAGTAGTGGGTTGCCCCCAGTTCGCACCGGTTCTATAGAACCGGTAGTAAAACCGGCAGGAGGCTCTGCTCACCAACCCTGACATCATCAAAATGCTTCTGCGCATGTGCAGAAGCTTCTGCGCTTGCACAGAAGAGCGCGCGAGCAAGCGAACGAAGCAAGCACGCATGCACGGCCCCATTGCGAACCAGTAGTAAAGGTAAGTAGAACCCACCCCTGGTACAATGACAATAAAGTTATTATTATTAGTAGTACATTTAAACGTGTTCGGGGTTGCCTTTCTTCCATTTCATCTTTTTTGTTTTTCAGCAATCTTCCTTCTCTTTCTCTTCTCTTTCCTCTCCCTTCCTTCTTTTATCCTTCCTACCTTCTTCTTCCCTCCTCTCCTACTCCTTCTCTACTTCCCCTTCCTTTCTCCCCCTCCTCCTTTCTTCATCCCTATCTAACCTTCTTTCCTATTCTTATTTCCCCTCCCTTTCTTCCTCTCCTCTTCCCTTTCTTCTATTCCTCTCTCTCCTTCTTCCTTCCTTCCATCTCCGTACTCCTTCTTCCGTCTCTCTCTATTGCTGTATTCATTTTCAAGTCAGTATTTTTCACTATGGTATCCAGGCATCCCCGATTTTTATTGAATATATTTCTCAAAATTCCCATCATATTTTTTTAATTCTTAACAATGTATTTCAACTTATTCCATTTTTACCTTAAAACCTTTTAAGTAAGTTAACCTTCCACCTCTTATTTTCTTCAATTCCTAATTTCTTATTCCCACATCAATTATTGTTTTTCTCTTTTACTAGCATTTTAATTTTATATCTTATTTTCAATTATTTTCACATATAAACCATTATATCTTTCACATTGCATCTGCTGGTCTATTTTACATTAAACAATATAATTCTTCTTTTTGCTTCTTACATATATTTCATTTCATCCTTACTTTTATCATTTACTAACATTTCAATTTTATTTCTTAATTTCAATTAATTCCTTTGTTTTTTCAATCCTTAATACTCACTTCTTTACCATCAGCAGATGATTCTCTCCAATCCATAAATCCCCAAACAACAAAGTATAAACCATTCTATCTTTCATATTGCATCTGCTGATCTATTTTACATTAAACAATATTTTTTTTCTTTTTTACTTCTTACATACATTTCATCTTTACTTACATCATTTACTAATATTTCAATTTTGTATCTTAATTTCAATTAATTATTCCTTTTACAATAATCTATATATTTCTTCTAATTTACTTCTTGCATACAATTTCTACTGCTAATACCATTCCCTTAAATCAACATATTAATGCTTTAATTCTCTTTCTACTGTCCTTTTTTCTTTCCCTTTTAACCATTTTCTTTTAATCTCTCCACGATTCCATGTCTTAATATTTTCCTCCCTTTCTTCCATTCTCTTATTTCCTTCTTTTTCTTTTTGTATTTATTGTATCTTCCTTCCTGCATCCTTTCTCTAGTTTTTAAAATTGTTAACCTTTTAATTCCCTCCCTCAATCCTTTCCCATTTCCTTCTCTTTTCTTCTTTTTTGAGAGATATTCCCCCCTATCCATTTTTATTTTATCACTGTTAATCCCAGTGTAATCATCTGTATCTTTTTCTTCAATTATTTTCTATCCAACATTGTATTCTTGCTTCTCACTCATCTTTTCTTTCTTTCTTTTTTTTTGTATTCTAACCAGTCCTCCGCGTTTTTATTTCCCTTAAATGCTTCTTGCACCTTTTGAAACATCTCCCTTAAATCCTCATACTCATGCTCCCAATTCTCCATTTTATCAATTTAAAAAGAAAGGATTTTAAAATTTGTTATTGTTTTAGCTTGTGTATAATTCAAATTCAAGTCCATATAATGTCTCTTTTTTCTTTTTTCTTTCCTAGTAGTTTCCAATTTGAATAATCATTTAAACTATTCCAGTTTGAGACTTTGTTCTTTCCACTTCTTATTGAAATCATGCTCCAGCTGTTTAAACAAATACTTCTTAAAAAGTCCCATGATGTATATTTATTGCAATGCTTCTTTCCCACCAGCAGATGTCTCTTTCCAATTCACAACTCCCCAGGCAGCAAAGTATCAATTGTAAATCCACAAAGATAGTACTTTCTCTTCTTCAATTAATTCCTTTTGTTGTTAAAGGGCTCAAGGTTGACTCAGCCTTCCATCCTTTCTAAGGTGGGTAAAATGAGGACCCGGTTGTGGGGGCAATAAGCTGACTTTGTATAAAAAATATACAAAAGTATGAAGGCTATTGCTTAACGCATTGTAAGCTGCCCTGAGTCTCCAGAGAAGGGCGGCATATAAATAATTTTTTTTAAAAAAAGAATGCTTTCCCTTAGTTTTCTTTTTCTTATATTATTTTTAATTTCTTCCGAGTCCAATTCTAAATCCACGTGGTAAGTTTTCTTTTTAGGAAAATTTCCTTTAATTTTAGAGTTCCTCTTTATTTTTTTCCTTTAAATTCCCAAGTGCCAATTAGTCGCTTATTTTGGGTTGGGACCTTTTTTAAGCTTTAAAGATTTTTGAGCTCCTGCTCAAATCTTAGTCTGGTTGCCCCAGCTTGTAGCGGCTGTTTCAATGGCTGCCGCCCCCACTGCCAGATCAAAGAGCTGCCTCTGACCTTTCGAGGACCTTGCCTGTTCCTCTTGGTCTTCCGAGGCACCTCTCTTTCTCCCCTGTCCCTCCAAGACAGTTCTGGTCTGAAGACCCCCCGACAGTGGTTTGTCTGGCTGGGTTTTTGCGAAGCTCATTGGAGCTTCACTATTTCCCAGCCAGTATCACCATGACGTTTCTGGTTTCTCCAAAAAACACAGATTGAATTTAATAGTACAAGACAAAATGACACACAAAGTTAAAATGGCAAAACAAAATTTCTTCAAATATGCAAATAAACCAGGTAGATGGTTAGCATATAAGCTAAAAGAGAGAAGAAAATAATACACCAACTGCAGGACAAGAAGGGAACCCTTCATCATCAGAACAAAGACAAAAAGAAATTAATCCAGGATTTTTTTAGGAACTTGTATAGCCAAGAAAACATACCAGAAGACACTACTAAAATATATTTGGAAAAAGCTAATCAAAATAACCGATACTGCAAGAACCTTTACTGTTGGAGGTCTATAATGATGCATTATTAGGGGCCAAATTACCTAAATCCTGGTCAGAAGCATACATTATACTAATACCAAAAGAAGATACAGATCACCAACAGATATCACTACTAAATGTTGACTACAAAATATTTGCCTCCATAATTTCAGAAAGACTAAAAAGATTTTTAAATGAATTTATACACCCCGACCAGAATGGTTTTTTACCTAAAAGACAACTGAAAAATAACATGAGAATTATTATGAATGTCCTGCAATATTATGAAGCCCACCCCAAAAAGCAACTAGCATTAATCTTCTTAGATGCACAAAAAGCATTTGACAACATGAGTTGGCAGTTTATGATACTACAATTAAAAAAATATGAACTTTGGAGAGAAGTTTGTAAAGATGGTCAAAACAATATACTCCAACCAAATGGCAAAGGTGATAATAAATGGAGGAACAACAGAAAAATTCAACATAAATAAAGGCATAAGACAAGGTTGTCCTCTATCGCCTATGCTATTCATACTAATTCTAGAAGTCCTACTTAGGCAAACCAGACAAGACCAGAAAATAAAAGTCTGAAGATAAAAAAAGAACAATATAAAGTACAAGCATTTGCTGATGACTTGGTATTTATTTTGGAGGAACCATTAGAAACAGGACCTAAATTAGTTAAAAAATAGAAGAATTTGGCAGAGTGGCAGGGCTTAAAATAAATGATAGGACCAAGATAATAACAAAGAACCTTACAAATAAACAGAAAAATGAACTGATGGAAAAGACAAGCATGCAGGTGACAAAAAAGTCAAATATTTGGGAATTTGGTTAACAGCAAGATGTACATCAATCAAAGAAGATAACTATACTAAATTAATGCATCAAATAAAAATATACCTGGACAAATGGAAAAAGGTATATAACACTCATTAATTAGAAGAATAGCCACAATTAAAATGAATATATTTACCAAAAACTTTATTCCTATTCCAAGTAATTTTGATAAAATTAGGGAAGAAATTCTTTGAAGATTTAAACAGACTAATAACAAAATTTATTTGGCTAGGGGAAAAACCACAAATTAAACTAAAAATGCTACGGGACAGTAAAAATAAGGGAGGATTCGGGTACCAGACTGGGAGCTGTACTATCAAGCCTCAGCCCTTACATGGATAAAGGAGTGGATAAATTTAAAGAACAAAAGGATTTTGATGATAGAAGGACATAATTTACAACTGGGATGGCATGCATTTATATGGGATGGAAAAAGCAAAACACACAGTTACTTTCAAAGACACCAAATTAGAAATACTCTGTTATTAATATGGGGAAAAAAATCAAACAGGACCACTATAGTAAAATACCAGTCTGGCTATCAACAATGGAAGCATTCATATATCCGAATGTGTTAGATCTGGATAAAATTTCAAGATATAAAGATATATTAAATGAACAAGGGAAATTAAAAATGAAACAGGAATTAAAAAATCAGGGAGTCAATTTGAACTGGTGGCCTTATATACAAATACAGACGAGGTACAAGAAGGATGCAGAAAACTATGGATTTTATAGTGAACCACAAGAATTAGACAAGATATTACAGGGGGCAGATGAAAAATTTTTACAACTACTTATTGAGGTTTAAAATGGAAGAAGAAACAGTAAAGAAAACTATGATAATGTGGGCAAAAAAATTTGGGTACACTATAGAACTAGATAATTGGCAAAAATTGTGGGAACGAAATTACAAATTGACAATGTCAGCAGCATATAGAGAAAACATATATAAAATTTTCTATAGATGGCATCTACTGCCAGCAAGACTGGCAAAAATGTTTCCAAATAGGTCACCAGAATGTTGGAAATGTAAACAGACACAGGGAACATACTGTATTACCATATGTGGTGGACCTGTCCATCGGCGAAAAAGTATTGGACAAAGATTAAAAAGTGGCTAGAGGAAATGGTAAAACAACAAATAGACTTAAAGCCAGAGCTATTTTTATTAGGCATGCTAACAGGGAAATATAATAAAAGAACTTAATATTTAATGCTACATCTACAGCGGCTAGAATTATGTATGCACATTATTGGAAAAATGGAAATATACTCACAGAGGAAATGGCAATAAAGAAAATATTAGATGGCATCGAGATGGACAGGTTGATGATGGAAATTAAAGACAAAGGAGAAACAGAATATGATTTAATTTGGGATGTATGGTACAATTGGTTAGATAATAGATGGAAAGATTAGAAAATTAATGATGAAAGATTATTAACGAACCAGAAATAAGTACAAAAATAATGATAGAAGAATATTTACTATAAGCAATATTATGGCAAGATGGTATAAAAGTGTAAAGTAAAATATTTAGAATGATAAATATATAGAGATTTATATTAGAAATATGGATATTGTATGAATAAGATTTAAATGGTTGCAAATAGGAGGTATAATAGTATGTATATTGTAAAAAATTGCTGATACAACCAGCATCAGTATATATCTGATGCTGGTATATCGCTTTTGCAAAGTATATCGCTGTTGCAAAGTTGTAACTGTGATGCAAAATGAAGAAAAACGTATAATAAAAATATTTTTTAAAAAAAAGTAATACTGGACCCACCCCTTTTAAAATAGCTACAGGGGTGGAATTTGTACCTATGCTAGAGTATCCAAGAGAACCTCCCTCATCAGTAACCCTAATGGAGTGGGTAGATTCTCTCCAGGACGCATGGGACAATGTAAAAAAGGCCCTAGCTAAAGCAACAGAGAGTCAGAAAAAGCAAGCCAATAAGAAACGTATTCCCCAAGGGGAGTTCCACATAGGAGACAAGATCTACCTGTCCATGAAGTACTTAAAGCTGAGCTACCTAGCAGGAAACTGGGTCCCGGGTATGTTGGGCCCTTCCCCTTAGTGGAGGTGATCAACCTGGTCACGGTAGAATTAAAATTGCCCAAGGTATTGGGAAAGGTGCATCCAGTATTCCATTGCACAATCCCAGCCTAGGGATTTAACTTATGGCCAAATGGAAAACATGTCCCAGGTCCAATTATAGTGGGAGGTGAAAGACACTCTGAGGTTAAACGAACCTTAGATTCCAGGCATTATAAAGGAAAGCTGCAATACTTGGTGCAATTGAAAGGCTATCCAATTTCAGAGGCAAGGTGGATCAAGGCCCACAATATTAAGTCAGAGCGCTTAATAGGCAGATTCCATGCAAATTATCCTGAGAAGCTAGAGCCCCTCCATGCAGGGCTTCAGAGTAAATGAAAATAATATATAATTATTGTTTTCCAGATACTGCCTACATTTTAGGGGGGTCCACCTGTCAAGTTTCAAAGTGTGTTTTTGCTGTTGCAACCATTATTGTTTCTCAGTTGGCCAATGAGCTAGGGAGGAGGGAAGGGGGAGATGGAATGTAGGTTCCAGACATCAAGAAGACAGCCATGAGAACCAAAGACACTTTGGCAGGTGTTTGCCAGAGCCAAAGACATTTTCTCATAACAATATAATGAGACTCAATTGGACAATGTGACCTGCTCTAATAGGGGGAGAGAGAAGCTATACTTTAATTATGTGGGTTTCCGTGGGATCAGGTTTTGCCCTAACCAGTGCCGAAATTATGTACTTAATAAAGTTTTGCATTCAGAGATTGGATCATCTCGCTCATGCTTGCTTAGTTGGGTTTGTCCGTTGGAACGCTGACGTGCTCTGAAAATGAATTTGAATTGTAACACATTGCTGTCTGCATGTGAAGGAATATTATAATGCATTTTCTAAAACAATAGTTCATTTTCACTAGGGGGTAAACTGAAGCCATTAACTTTTTACCTTGTTCTTGTTTGATCCTTTCCCTTTCTGCATATCCAGCAGCAAGCATATTAATTCTGTTCAACCATCTGAAATAACATGTTTATTGAATTACTGACATGACTGACACATTTATAGGACATTTCTTAAAACTATAAAACATCTGAATAAGATCAAAGCAAAGCTCCTTGCTAATTTTATAATTAGGGTTAATTCAGTAAATTAAACTTTTAAAAATGGTTTAAGATATTGAAAGCTTCTCTAAATTAATTTTTTACAGATGCTAAATTATCTAAACTATTGTTCATTATACCAACAAAAGTTTAAATATAAAATGGTTTTGTATGTTCCTTTTAATGCTAAAGTTCATAAATCAAGTACTTAAACAACATAGATACAACAGAAGGCATTAAATAGGGAAAGGTAAGGAATCCCTTGTATGTTAAATGTAATAACTTCTCTATGAAGCATGAAGTGAAGCAATACTGATGGTACTGAGAGAGATAACAAGTCTATTACTCTAACCTGCACATTTTTGGTATTATCATTATCCAGAAAGTACAATTAAATAAGGTTCTGAGCACCCAATACTTCTGTCAACAAGACAGTCACATGTAGTAAAATTAGACTCTTTTTATATAGATTTGTTAGGAATATCAACTTACTATTATTATTAGATTTCTATTCTGCCTTGAGAGAGACAGAGACAGGGACAGAGAGAGAGGGAAGGAGGGGGAGAGAGAGAGAGAGAGAGGAGAGAAGTCAAGATAGTGAACATCCATCCATCCTGTGAAGTGGGCTAGGTTAAGAAAGAGAGTGACTGGTCCAAAGTCACCCAATTTGTTTCATACCTATGGAGGTCTAGAACTCAGTTTCCAGTTTCTAAGCCAGCACCTTACGTTCTATTTGTGACACATGTCATAGAAAGGGGTGTCAAATTCAAGGCCTGTGGGGTGCTTAAATCTGGCCTGCGGGGCCAGCCTGGAAATAGCCAAAATGGGGTGCGGGGGGGGGCTGTGTGTGGCCTCTCCACGCCCCATTATCTGCCTGGATGACCTCTTGCAGCACTCTGCTGGCCAAAACGGGGCATAGGCCAGCAAAGTGCTGCAGGAGGCCATCCAGGCAGAAAATGGGGTGCAGGGGAGCCACCCCTCCGAGCCCCATTTTGCTGCAGGAGGCATCTGTCCCATCTCCCCCCATGGAGGAGAACTACAATGCTGATCCGGCCCTCAGAGAAATCCAGTTTGACACCTCTGTTCTAACAGTAATATTTTTCCCTTTGTTGTAGACATTTTATATAGAAATATTATAATATAATAGTTTCAGAAATAAAAGGTAAGTCTTACTCCATTTTGCCATGAAAGAAGAAAGCGAATTCTATTGGTTAAGCTGAATAACTACAATCATGAATGGAAACCTATAGAAGACTTAACAACTTCTATAGGTAAAAAAATGATAATGCAACAAAATTTTGAGGATTTCTTTTCCTGCCAAAGTATGCAATAATGTGTCAATAGACCCTTACGCTGACATCTGTTAGTTTCTATAACATGGTTATTTTTAAACACTATTTTAAACAAAATACAAAAATAAAATAACGAGCTTGCCTGCTGCAAAACAAAAAATGCAGACTCCATCATAATTTTTTCCAGATTATATCAGGATTTTAGGTAAACCCAAAGAATTTACTCAGCTGTTCAGAAAAAAATAGAAAATAGGCTAAGGTAATAAGAAAGGGGGGGGGGCTAAAACAACTTGTGAGAAGCGAATAGATCAGTGTGCTTCCTCGTAAATGTTTTATGACAAATATAGCTTCCAGCCCTTTGTGACACATGAAAACCACTATGTAAGAGGGTATTGTAGCAGTAGTGGGTTTCAAATCCCATCGCTACCGGTTTGCTCATGGGCGCTCGTGTGCACATGCGCAGAAGCATCTGGGTGGATGGGCGGAGCCTCCCGCCACCGCCACTACCGGTTCACCCAATCCGGGGCAAACCAGTAGCAACCCACCACTGTATTGTAGATAACCTCAAAGATGCCTTGGAGAAAACATGTGGTAACAAGTTACAAAAACAGGCCTTTTTTAAGCCCAGGAAAAGAGAAAATGTGAGAAAGAAACTCAGTAAGCTAAAGCGAGAGAGTGGAGGGAACAGGCAGTCTGGCTCTCAAGTTTCTGTTACTATAACCTCCAGCAGTAAAGTAGAATACCAGTGAAACTTGTGGAGTCTGATTTAATCCATTTTGAAGAGCTAATATACTTATATATTTCCAAAAGTCTATTCATAAGCAAAACAAAATGGAACAAAGCAAACTAAACAAAAAAAGATGACCTGAATTTCAGATCTCACCCTTATGAATCTACCGTATTTTTCAGAGTATAAGACACACCTTTTTCCCCCCTAAAAGGGGGTGAAAATTTAGGTGCGTCTTATACACCGAATGTAGCCCTGCCCATCCACTGGCCCCCACCCTTTGGCCTCTGCCTCGCAGCAGTTACCTCCTTGCAAGCAAACAGCAAGAAAAAGCAGCTCCTTTCAGCTTCAGCACAGCCCAATTAGCACAAGTTGATTGGTTCGGCCTCCGGACTCTCAGCTGATTTGCTCTCAGCTGTTTTGTGCAGGGCTCTGCTGCTTGCTGCAAAGAGGTAAATTGCTGGAGCAGATTTTTTTTTTCCTTGTGCTAATCAAGCTATGCTGAAAACGAAAATGAAAGTAAAGCAGGCTGTTTGCTGTTTGCTGCAACGAGGCAAAATTGCTCAAAGGCAAAGGCAGAGGGAGATTTCTTTTTCTTCTTTTCCTCACCAAAAAAGATAGGTGCGTCTTATACTCTGGTGTGTCTTATACTCTGAAAAATACGATATTTCTTTAAATTTGATAGGCTTCATATCCATAGTGAAGTGTACACTGTGCATTTATTATCCATCCATCCATCCATCCATCCATCCATCCATCCATCCTGTAATCTTGCTAGTTTTGCCAGTGATTACATTCCAAGAAGAGTATAAAGATATTTAAACAATACTTGAAAAGGCAATATAACCCTCTTTTCCATAATCTGAGATTTCTAACATGTGATATACATAATTTTTATTATTATTTTATAATAAATTAGTGGTCCAGAGAATCACTAAGGACAATATTATTAGTAACAGTAATTTGTAATAATGTTTTAACTATAAGAGTAAAATACACATTTCATTATAAAAGCTAATTTCATTTCACAAGTGTCTTCATTTTGAAAGACATAATCTGGCTAAAACAGGGAAAATACATCTGTTGGAAGGCAAAACGATCTGATTATATTGGAACATATTGAACTATGCTACATGTTTTAGCAGTACATACTACAATTTGGTTATGCACGTTCTTGATTTAATGTCAGGGAGTGAGCTACACACAGTACAACATCATCAGTACAGAAGAAAACAGGGTAGTTACTGTACAGACTGCACAATCTGGTTTCAGAACTACAGTATATGTGTCAAGTATGTTGGTCTGTCTAATTATTATTTTTTTCTATTATTTTTGAAATAATAAATAATGGTTCTTTGCAAACAATCTTATATTAACACTGTTACCAGCATTACCCTAATTACGTTACATTAGGGAATATTCAATTTTAGCATTTGAAAAATATTCATAATTGATAAAAACTGTTTGTATACTGAAAGATGAAGCATGGATAACAATTAGCATTAATTTAAAGACTTTTTTTTACTAACATTATGTTAACTACAAAAACATTAGAAATCAGTCTCTGTAAAATCCCTTTTGGATTTCCTCCATCTGGAAAACTGTAGAGGTAGTCCTTGACTTACAACAGTTCATTTAATGACCGTTCAAAGTTACAGCAGCACTGAAAAAAGTGACTTATAACCATTTTTCTCATTTACAAAATTTGTAGCATTCCCATGATCATGTGATCAAAATTCAGATGCTAGGCAACTGGTTCATACTTATGACTATTGCTGACTCTCAAAGTCATTGCAACTTTTTGACAAGCAAAATCAATGGGTTCTAAAATAGGGCAACACTCACTTAACAAATTTCTCTCTTAACAACAAAACCTTGGGGCTCAATTGTGGTCGTAAGTCAAGGACTACACGTATATGTATCAGATGTTGGGAAGCAATGAGATAACATGGGAGTTTAAATTGTGACATCACTATGCACTATCATCAGAGCTAGCTGTGGATGCCTACTGAATTTTGCTACTTGTGAATATATCAGGATTGTTGTACCCAGAATCACCCATTAAATCCAGAAGACTTTTGTCCTTCCAGAAAGTTTAATACTCAAAAGTTATCTTTAACAGACGGGTATGTATGTATCTGTTATACATGTTACACTGTGTGTACATGTATATAGATAAAAGCACACACACACAAATAGCATTTTTTGAATGAAATATAATTATCTTACATATTTTCCTATATTTTCATACCTGTAAATACCTGTCTTAATATGTAAAACTATATATTTTCTTGAATTATACACAACACAAAATATAGAATAAAATTTATAAAATAAAAAGATTATGTTAATCTTTTAGAATGGATTACCTGTTCAAGTCGTCTTGATGTTCAGCAGCAAAGTAAAAGCTTTTGATTTTGGGATGACAGGCCTTGAATGCACTACACAAAAACATGAAAAAATCATAACAAAATACTAAATACATTTTGTACTTTCTGCATTTTCTGCATTCTTTCTGCATTTCATGTTCATGTTCTCTTTTTGTGAAAAAAATCTGCTTTCATAAATTGATGTCAATAATATTTTTATGTCTATTTCTGTTAAAAAAAGTTAAACTGAAATATGCATGTGTAATCACATAATACTCTTAAAATATAATGATATGGGTCTACTTAAGAACACAATGAATTCAATGTGTCTGATGTTGCAACAGTTGAAGAGGAGAATAAAGTTTTTGACAATCTATTAAACATAAAATCATTCACAGTAATGACAAATTCCATAGATCTGTTTTCTTTCAATAAAGTACAACAATAATATCTTCAAATTTACACAAGGATTTTTCAAACTGCATCTCATGAAAATTAGGTTTTATGAGAACTTGAGCACGTTCCATGACAGATTAAGTGGGGGGGGGGGATTCACTCAAATGCAGCTAATTTTCTAATACTTGAGGTTTGCCTCTCTATCAGAGGTCCTCAGGATTATTTTTTAGCAGGTTCCATAGCCTGAAAATATTTGAAAAGTTAGTCCTGAGTTAAATCATCAAGCCTAATTCTGAGGTATTACAAAGAAATAAATATCTGTTAATATAAACAAATCATTTGTAAAATATCTTGGTAATGTAAAAATTAGCTAGAGATCCATATTACATTTTTAGTTATACTATTTATTTTCACCTTCTAAAAGCACTGTAAGAAGCAGCAACAATAAACCTTTATAGGTTTATCTAGTAATATATAATACACATTAAATAATAATGAAGACCCAATACGTGGATAAACATGCAAAATCCACATAAACATCAGCTTGTTATGAACCAACCATAATAATAAAGGAATTCCAATAAATAAAGGTTAAAATAGAGAAATATATCATTTTTGTCTTACTGTTTCTAACTGTTAATTTACAATACTTACTACTTCTTGCGACATTCATTAGCTCTATCAATTTTAAATTCTGGTAGACTGATGAATCCTTCTGCTTTTTCATCCTGTGAAAATGAATACATTAAAAAACAAAAGCAGGCAAATAATAAACAAACAAATGCAAGTATACTTATAACCTATTTGGCCCTGAGAGGAGAGAATTCAATTTAATAATCACTTCAGCTAGAATCACTTAAAAATTTTGCTAAAAAGTGGATCATAGTGACAGTTAAAGTTTATTAACAAAAAAATGTGTAACTTGTGTTACCGGTAAAAGTAAATATTATGAAATAACAGTTTGGTTTTAACTTAGTGATGGGAGAGAATTTAGATGATGGAATGATTAATAGTTGCATAATATATGAAATAAGTCATAATGGCTTACCAAAAAATCTTGATTAAATTAATTTTTTGTGCAAAAGATGTTATTTAAATTCTACTAACCTAAGAATTCTGTGGGTAGAATATTATGACAAATATTGTTGGAAGTATAATGCAGATCTAGACCTAAAGATATTAAAAGTCTACTGTCAAAATATTACCTGGTTATTTCAAAACAATATTGAGTTCAGGAAACAAATTAATCCATGATGGTTTAATTACACAGCCTGCACTTGCACATCTTAATTATGCATGGCTTACTAAATGGATGGATGCATGGAACATATGATGTAAAATCCAGAATACCCATATAAAATTTGAAATTCACATCTATTTTTACTAACGCTTCTTCTTAGAATTAAATTTCTTGTGTCACTAAATAGGCTGACTCTGATTCTGGGTTTTATTATTTATTATTTATTAGTTAATTTGGTTTTAAAATGGGATTTTATTGTACATGCTTTTAACTTGTGTTCACTGCCCTGAGTCCTTCTGGAGAAGGGCGGCATATAAATACATGAAATAAATAAAATAAATAAATATTTAGAATTACAATCAGACTTTTCTTTCTGAGATCTAGTTTCTAGATCTAGCAATTCTATATTTCTTTGTCCTTGCCTGGTTATCATATTTTTGACATGATTGCACAGCTCTCTGAACTCTAAGAAGTTATGTGAATGTTTATTCTGAATATCCTTTTCTTCAACTGTATATTCACAACATATTGAGCTATCATGACCTTACTTTATAGGTAAATTTTCTCTTTAATTACTCTCTTTTGACCAATCATTTATTTTTGTCTTCATACCTTCCCCCCCTTTTTCTTTTCCATGTTAAACTCAAGTATATATTTTAGACTCTAATTTTACTTCATTGTTCTCTCCCAGTCACAGTCTTTTATGCTTCATTCTAATCAATCTAACAATATTAAATTTTCTAAGAAGCAAACTAAAAGAACAGTTAAGTTTTTTGAAAAAAAATATACTTATACCAAAAATCACATTTGTCCCCAAATTGATATTATTATGTAGGACAGTGAATTCTCTATATGACTAGTAGATGTAGGCAACTTGTACTTACAGAACAATCTCATTCAATGTTGTACAATTGGCTTTACTGCTCTGGTAATCAGTTTATGCAAGCCCATCCACTGGCAGTCATTTTACGAGACGATCTCTAACCTGCTCTAAAAATCCCAGATGTGTTCTGCTACAAAGGTTTATTACAATGTATAGGATTCATGTTTGCCTTATACTCAATGGGATATATGTGTACAGAACAGTCAGAAAACTGGAAGTGTTATTGAGAGACTGGCTGGAAAATAGCGGGCTCCAATGAGCCTCATGAAAATCCAGCCAGACAAACTGCTGTCGGAGGGTCTTCGGACCGGAACCATCCTGTAGGGATGGTGAAGAAGGAGAGGCACCTTGGATGACTAAGAGGAACAAGCAAGTTCCTCAAAAGATCGGAGATAGCTCTTTGATCTGGCGGCGGAGGCAGCAGCCATTAAAAACAACTGCTTTGAAGGTGGGGCAACCAGAATAAGACTTTGTGCAGGAGCAGTGCTTGAATGGAATATTGGTACTGGGTGAGTGATTGGCCAACTCACAGGTAAAAAAGGATATGTTAAAAAAAAATCCTTTAAAGTGTCCTGGCGAGGAAACAAGCGGCTAATTGGCACTTGGGAATTTTAATGGAGGGAGAAGAACAAAGAGGAAGTGAAAGTACTAAAGTCCTGAAAAGAAAACCTTATAGTTGGATTTAAAATTGGATTTGGAGAAATTAAAACTAATACAAGAAAAAGAAACCCGAGGGAAACTACTTTTTAACGAGGATTTGAAATAATTTTGAGAGTTTGGAAATTTGAAGGAAGAACAAAGAGGAGGTTAAAATATTAAAGCCCAGGAAAGGAAATTTTATAACTGGATTTAAAACTGAATTTGGAGAAATTAAAAACAATAAAAGGGAAAGAAATTTGAGAGAAAGTATTTTCTATGTGGATTTAAAATACTTTTGCAAGCTGGATACTTTGTTATTCTGAGAATTGTTGATTGGAGAGAGACATCTGCTGGTGGAAAGAAAGCACTACATCGACCATCTTGGGAAATAACAACAGTGACCTTGATCACTACAAGAGTTGTGAGAAATTTTAAGGAGTATTTGTTTCTACTTAAACTGCTTGGTCTCGACTTCTAAAGGAGGTGGAAAACAATAAAGCTTTAAATTGGAGTGGATTGGACAAACATTTGTATTGGATATCATCTGGAAATAAAAAAAAGGCTATATGGACTTAAAACTTAATTAAACATAAGTTAAAATATCAATAATTTTTAAATTGACAATATGGAGTTTTAGATGTGTGAGGAATTAATTGAGATGCTTAAAAACGTGCGTGAATCAATAAAGGGCAATAAAAAGTTACAAACTTTGTCAGAATACACTAAACAGGAAAAAGAGAACATAAATGAGAAGCAAGAAAATAATATTGAAGGTAAAGGAATTGAAGGTAAAAAATTAGATGATTACACTGTGATTTACAGTGGTAAACAAAGAATGCATAGGGGGGAATATTTTCCAAAAAAGAATAAGTCAAAAGGAAGAGAAGGAAATGGGAAAAGATTAGGTAAAAGCTTGAGGCGAATTATGTGAATAATAGACTCAAAAGTTAGAGAAAGGATTCAGGAAAAAGATATAATAAATATAAAAAGAAAAAAAGAAAAAGAAGAAGACAAGAGACTCGGATGAAGGGAGAAAATTATTAAGAAGAGGAATTTTGGAGAGACCAAGAGAAAATGGTTAAAAGGGGAAGAATAGTGGAAAGGAGGAAGGGAAATAAGGTATATATTAGTAGATCTAAGGGAACTGTATTAACATTAATAATTGTGAATGTAAAAAGTAAATATGATGATGTATATTTTGTATTATAAAATGAACAGCAGATGAAATATAAAGTTGTAATTTGGTTCAATTATGAAAATAACTGAAATCATGAGATAAAATTGAAATGTAAAAACAGTGTGATGGGGATAATATGTTGTAAATGATGAAATAAAATAATTAATTGATGCTACAATAAGGAATTAGGAATTAAGGATGGATAGTGATATTGCTTATTATGTACTTAGAAGAGATTATGATAAAATGTGGAAGGTCAATGAAGTAAAAGGGTTTCAATGTAAAAACTGAATAAGATGAAATACATTGTTTATAGCTAAAAAAGTGATGGGGATTTTGGGAAACATAATTTATAAATGGAGAAATAAGATACGGTAATTAATTGAAGTAATACTAAGAAATTAGGATTTGAAGTGCGGTTGATGATATCGTTTATACTTTATGTATTAAGAAGAGATTAAGATAAGATTAAAAAGTAGGGGAAAAGAATATTATAGCAGAAATTGAAACATGTAAATTGCATTTGGAAAAAACAAAAAAGAAGATTGGAATAGATTATAAAAATTAATACATAATTATATTATAAGTTGAATAAGATATGACCCGGTCACTACTCTATTCATAAAATATGTATGTAAAAGAAAATTTTAATAAAACTTGTTTAAATCAGAACAGTCAGGGAATCTTGAAAATGCATGTCTTTCAAATAATGACTACAGTATTTTCCAGTTCCCTCCTAAGATACATGCATGCTGTTTTTCTTTAAAGCAAAGACAAAGTTTTCATTTGCTTTAATTCATTATGATTAAATATTAATTTTAATATATGCATGGTAGGAACTATACACAATATGTGCTCCATTTACTTTTTTATGCTATAAGAGTTTTTACTGCTGAAGAAATAAGTGCTGATTTTTGGAGTACTTCTTAGTTGTAAAAAGAATTAAAATAAAGAAAAGTCTAGATAAGTACTGTATACATTGTATCTTCGATGTTTATATATTTGTTAGTTTTGGTAAAAGAGAAATAGCCATGTCTATTTCTTACCTCCTCGTTGATATACCAGTACAGGGAGGTTTCCTTTAGAACAAACCAGTATTTTTTCCATTTTTGTGAAAAGTAACTTTTAGCATCTTTCTTTTTCCACAGCCAGCCTTCACAATCTCCACGACCTAGATCTTTACAAGAAATCCGTCGCTTACTCTTACTAGGTGCTAGACCTGGAAAAAAAATTGTTTCAACATTTATATAAATATATTTAAAATGGAAAATGAATTAGCATGCACATATACAAAGTTATGCCATCTACAAAATATAAACCCTAAAGGGTACACGCTGATGCATCTGAGCTACTAAGGAATGGAGAAACAGAAACTTCAACTGGTGTGCATAAAAGCAAAGAATGCTAATAGTTGCTAGTCATAAGGGCTATATATTTGAATGGGGATGCTATTCAGTCATTTTTGTTATGATCTTGCCACAGTTTGACTATTTGAATCGAATACAGCAAAACTATATTCTGACCTTCATAAAGCTTCCAGTCTAACACGAATCTTTTTTTTCTGCCATGCATTAAGGCTAAATTCTGGAAACCCGCCCCTCACCCCTGCATTAATAAACAGTTATGTCTGAGGCACAACATATTTCTCTGATAGCAAAAATATTTAAAGATGTGGCTTGTTATAATTATGTGATTATAAAATATGCTCACATATCTTTTAAATCACATGTGCTCTGAAAACCTATAGATCAAAAATAAAACCAGTGAAAAGTCTGTTTTTATAGAAACAGACTGAAAATTAGATTTCCTGAATAAAAATCATGACTTCCTGTATACTTATTTTAAACTTAAAATGTTTTTATATAACTTACAATATTATTTTATTTGCCACCAGATCTACAAGAAGTATTTCACATATTTACCTTTGTTTTTCTTTTTAGACTTATGCTGAAGAGAGGATTGTTGAAATGTCTGGGAGAAAAACATACATGTGGTTTGGTTAATACATGCCAATCTAATCACAGTCCTGTAATATAATTATCAAACCTTTAGAGGGGAGGAAAAAAAATCTATATCAACCATATTTTAGAGGGTGGGAGAACAACAGGGTCTTAATGAGATATTGTATTCTAGGTGTATCCTTGAACCCCATCTGGTTTTGTCTGTTTCTCCCTCTCCATCATTAAAGATTTAAAAAAACCTGTTTTATATTGTACTATGCTGGTTTTTGACTGTTGTAAAGTTTACATTTCAAGTTTCATGCAAATAGAAAAGGAAATGAAAAGTTTATGAACTAATTAAATTTAACTTCTAGAATTATTTATGTGCACATTCTGGATAAGTGTGATATAAATGTGGCTGAAAAAGTGACAGAATTATTGTATAAAAATCACTCGTTTCATTTGTTTCATTTCAACAGTAATATTTTTTAAATGTTTTAAGGAAGAACTTGGAACAACCACTTCTGTCAAGTCTAATTTAAACAAATTATGATTTGGTCATACTATATTAAAACATTTGGAAGAGGAAAAAAAATCTGTCAGTAGAAGAAATTAGAAATTTGTACCTGGCGTTCCAGATATATTAGCCAAGGGGCCGATCACTATGAAACTGGAAAGAAGTATAAATGAACTATAACTGTAAAGAAAATCAATACCTTTCATTACAGACCTTTAATTCAGTTAAATCTGTATTTATTTTTAAGTAAGACTATATGGCATTTGATTTTCCTGAAAAAATATTATGCTACCCAAGCATATATTTAATATCATATTTCTCTGGAAAATCAGATACCGTACAGTGCTATGTATAAATAAGTAAATATTATATGATTCCTCAGTACTTTCATGTTCTCTATTAATCAGCCTGGGGAAATTACTATTCTTCATTCCTCCTCTGCACTGCAAAGGCTTGATACAATTGCATCAAATTGTTACAATTAGGTTCTATGATACCTCAGCTGTTTAACTCTTCTTGCCTCTTCTGAACAATTTCATCAGTTGGATTTAGATCTAATAAATTAAGGCATGATAATTAATTCTGTACTTCTATTCCCGTAAATTCTAATCATGATAACTCATGGTTTACAATTTGTTACAGTAAATACCAACTTTCCAAGAAATTTTATATTTTTAAAGGAGTCTTTGTGTTTAATTGCTGATTCAAGCCATGACATGAAAACAAACCTAGTGTCAGGGTTCAAAGTAACAGACTCAATGCAATCAAAACTCCAAGGCCAAGGTGCTCCTCAAAGTCCAAATTTATTAGGCATGTCATATTGACACATCTGGTGAAAACCCAACTCTGAAGATCCCGAGGTTTCCCCCACCCAAATTAAAAATCAAAGTTCTTTCCCACAGTCCACATCCATCACATGGTCCAACCAGTTCACAGTCCCAACTCCAGTTAGTTTCAGTCCATGCCTCCCCAGCACCTGGTGAGAACATCCTTGGTTTCCAGGAGAAAGAATTTTATTTTGGCTACAAGTCCCCAGCTATCTCTATTCCCCCCTCCCATTTCCACAGCTCCAAACAGCCTTGCTTGTGGCAGTCCTGAAGATGCTCCAAAATGGCTTCTGGGTTGACACTTAGATTTTTGTATAATTTTGGAGGGCTGTCGCAAATAAAACAACAACCAGAGGTGGGTTGGGAATGGAGATTTTACAGTATCCTTCCCTTGTCATGCCCACCAAGCCACACCATGCCACACCCATCAAGCTAGACCCACAGAACCGGTAATAAAAGTTTTTGAAACCCACCACTGACAACAACCCCATATGGGCTGAGATTGTGTCCTGTGGACAAGGGGTTGTTGACAATACAGCTCATGTCCTACTATACTGTGTCTTCTATACGGACTCATGGACCCGCTTTATAACACCACACCTAATAAAATACCGAAAGTAGTTTCTTTGAATGTGGCCAAATTTTGTTATACTGAATGCAAAATTAGGCAGACTCTAACTACCCACTGATAAGCCATCACTAATCATAATATATTATTTTGTCTGTTTTTTATTTATTTTTTTACTATTGTTATTGTTAATGCTTTTACTGTAACCATAATAAAAATTGATTGATTTATATATCTTTACAATGTTTGTATATAAATTGCACTTAAATGACAGATATATCAGTTTCTATTTTCATAAGCTTAATATTCTAAAGCAAAATTCAATTTATTTAAAGATAATTCACATTTAAAAATTATTGTATACTGTACAAACTGATCATTTTCAGTTTATACAAAGAATATGAAGATACATAAACACAACATCTGTAAACTTTCTAACAATTTAAATTAAATCTTGGTGTAGAACTCAACTATTTGTGACATCAAAAATATATCTAAGTAATTTGTTTGGCAACAAATTCATCATTACTTTCTTCAATGTTTTTTTTTTTAAACTTCCTAGTGTAGTCTGTAGTCCTATTTATTATTTGAATATCTGCTTTGCAAGTTCTAATTCCCAAGAATGACTAGTTTCCAAACACGAAAAAGTTCAGCCAGGGACTGCCATTGACCAATATTCAAATTCAAAACCTATGTCTTAAAAGGTGGATATGCATGTGCAACCCCATTATATTGCCTTTCTTTGTATATTCAGCAACAGTCTGCATGTTTTAGAGAATGCAACAGAAATGTTTTCTATTAGAAGATAAATGCACCATAAAACTATATATATATATATATAGAGAGAGAGAGAGAGAGAAATTTTGAGTAGTTCAGAGAACCAGCAAATACCATCTCTGGCTGGCCCCAAAATGAGGTGGGAATGGAGATTTTGCAATATCCTTCCCCCAGGAGTGGGGAGGGAATGGGGATTTTGCAGTATCCTTCCTCTGAGTTGTTGTTTTTGTTTTTGTTGTTGTTGTTGTTGTTGTTGTTGTTATTATTATTATTATTCATTAAATTTATATACCGCCCTACTCCCAAGGGACTCAGGGCGGTGAACAGCCAAAATAAAATACATGTAATACAATACTCAAGGGGAGCCCCATGTAGAGACCATTGCAGTAGTCTAGGCGAGAAGTGACGAGGGCATGAGTGACCGTGTTTAACGAGTCCCGATCCAGAAAGGGACACAACTGGCGAATCAGGCAGACCTGATAAAAGGCCCTCCCGGCCATAGCCGTCAAGTGCTCTTCTAAAGACAGCTGTGAATCCATGAGAACATCCAAGTTGCAAGCCCCCTCTGTGGAGGCCAACGACTCACCCCCAATAGTCAGTGATGGCGCCAACTAACTATACCGGGATGTCAGAAACCACAGCCACTCGGTCTTGGATGGGTTGAGCCTGAGTCTCTTCCTCCCCATCCAGATCCTCACAGCCTCCAGGTACCGGGACATCACTTCAAGGGCATCATTGGGGTGATCTGGGGTGGAGATGTACAGCTCAGTGTCATCAGCATACAGATGGTACTTCACCCCGAAACCACGGATGATCTCACCCAGCAGCTTCACATAAATGTTGAACAAAAGGGACAAGAGGATTGACCCTTGTGGCACCCCACATACAAGGGGCCTCGGGGTCGACCTCAGCCCCCCTGTCAACACAGACTGCAACTAGTCGGAGAGAAAGGAGAAGAACCACCATAACACGGTGCCTCCCACTACTAACTCTTCCAACCAGTGCAGCATGATACCATGGTCAATGGTATCAAAAGCCGCTGAGAGATCTAATAGGACCAGGACAGAGGAACAGCCCCTGTCCTGAGCCCTCCAGAGATCATCAACCAACGTGACCAATGCCGTTTCCATGCTGTACCCAGGCCTGAAGCCAGACTGGAACGGATCTAGATAAGCCGATTCCTCCAGGTACTGAGGGAGTTGTTGCACAACCACACTCTCAACAACCTTCGCAATAAAGTGAAGGTTGGAGACTGGATGATAATTAGACAACACTGCCGGGTCCAGGGAAGGCTTCTTGAGGAGCGGTCTCCCCACTGCCTCTTTCAAGGCGGCGGGAAAGACACCCTCACTCAAGGAAGCATTTATAATCCCCTGGAGTCAGCCTCATGTCACCTCCTGAGAGGCCAGTACCAACCAGGAGGGACACGGGTCCAATAAACATGTGGCAGCCCTCAGTCTACCCAGTATCCTATCCACGTCTTCAGGAGTCACCAAGTCAAACTCTTCCCAGATAACGTTCTCAAGACCTGCCTCCATCCTCCCCCCTGACTCTACTCAGTCAGAGTCCAGATGTTCCCGAATCTGAGTGATTTTGTCATACAGATACTGTACAAATTCCTCGGCTCTACCCTCCAAGGGGTCCTCCCGCGCTTCCTGAAGGAGCAGGGAGTGGGTCATCCTAAACAGGGTGGCTGGGCGATTATCTGATGACACAATAAGAGTGGAAAAATAGTTATATTTTGCCACTTTTATCGCCACCAGGTAGGTCTTAAAATGAGACCTTACCAGTGTTCAGTCAGATTCAGAACGGCTGGCCCTCCAACCGCTCTCTAGGCATCTTTTCTGGCGTTTCATCTCCCTCAGTTCCTCAGTGAACCAAGGAGCAAAGCGAGATCAGCGCCGCTGAGTCAGAGGCTGCAAAGGCACAACCCGATCCAAAGCTCCAGCAGCCGCCCTATCCCAGGCGGCTACCAGGTCTTCGGTCGAGCCGTGAGCCAGAGACTCAGGAAATGGCCCAAGCTCCGTCTGGAAACGATCCGGATCCATCAGGCACCTGTGGTGGAACCACCTAGTTGGTTCTGCCTCCCTGCGGCGGGATGTAGTGGTTCGAAGGTCAAAGCGAAGGAGACAATGATCCCACCATGACAAGGGTTAGATTTCTATATCCCCTATATCAAGATCATTCAGCCACTGACCAGAGACAAAAACTAGGTCCAGAGTGTTTGCCCCCGTGTGAGTAGGGCCATGGACTAACTGGGTCAGGTCCATAGCCGTCATGGAAGCCATGAACTCCCGTGCTGCTTCAGATGTTTTGCCGATGGATGGCAGATTAAAATCCCCCATGACCATAAGCCTGGGGTATCAACCGCCACCCCGGCTATGACGTTGAGCAGCTCAGGCAGGGCCGCTGCCATGTGGCAGGGAGCCAGGTACGTGATCAGCAAGCCCATCTGCACCCCATGGCCCCACTTCACCAGGAGGGACTCACATCCGGCAATCTGAGGAACAGTGGTCTCCCTCGGACCAAGACCTTCTTTTATAACAACCGCCATCCCCCCACCCCTACCCTGCAACCTTGGCTGATGAAATGCATGGAAACCAGGTGGGCACATTTCAACGAGGGGAACCCCCTCCCTCTTGGCCCAACCAGGTCTCCGTAATACCTGCCAGATCTGCTCCCCACTCATGAACAGGATCACAAATGAGGGGGGCTTTATTTACAACGGATCTGGCATTGCACAACGTCAGCCTAAGATCCGGGCCCTGAGAGTCTGGTCTACCTGGGGAATAAGAATAGGCTTGGGGGCTGGAGCGCGCCACCGCTTAGAGACAGTGGGCGCGCACTCCCATAACTTGGTTTGGCCCCTTGCTCCCACCATATCTGCCCCTCCCACTCCCACTACTGATGTTATTACAAGCTCCAACCACCTCCTTAACCCAGAACCCCACGCCTCCCGTATCATAATCCCTAGCCAGGCCAGGTCCCAACCTCAGTGGGTTTTCCCCCAAACCCACAACCCTGCTTCCAATCCAACCCTCCCTCCCCCTAGAACCCATTTCAAAGTTAATTAAAAATTTATATAAAAATCTTCGCAATCTCCCTTTCACTGCATGCCACCTCTCAGGGTTTCAAAACCCGTCATCAAGGTAGGCCCTCGATAAAGTGGAGGGCCAAACCTGCCAGAGGGGGGAATCTCGCAGAGCGCGAAGCTCAGTCACTGAATACATCCAGTCATTTGGGGTGGAAAATAGTCCATGGTTAGGGGGACCATTTCAGTGATTTAAAATCCAAAAGGAGAAGGAGAAGAAATGCCAGTCTTGGATACAAATAAACTGGATTCCATTGCCCTCTCACAGCAGTGGAAGGAGATAAGCGCCTTTCGACATCTAGAAATAGTTGACCAAGGCACCCTCTCATGATGACCGGCCTACAAGAATAGTCCAAAATCTAGATGAAGTCAGTAATGAAAAGGCAGTCATAAACCAACTCCCTCAGAGTTTGTATCCAAGAGTTAAAGTTCTCCATACGGATTAAGGAAAAAGATGGAATTCAACCAACAAGGGTCCGTCTGCGGGAACGCGTAGTAGCACTATCCAGAGAGGCCGTGATCGAAAAGTAGGGAAAGATATTATTTAGCAGGCTGGGAATAGGCAGGGATGGCAGTGACCATAATAAGGCCTGAAATAGGCCAAGAGTGGGGAGGAAATGGGGGGGTACCGGCAACCAAACGCCAGGGCGTAAAAAGCCCCCACAGTCATCTTCCACCCCCCCATCCCTCAATCTGACCCTAAGGTCTTCTCCTGATCAGCAAGGTTCTCAAACTCCGCCTCCTCTAGCTCACAATGGAGGACTCCAGGTCCATCTAGAGGGCGGCTCTCCAAAGTGGGCCAGACACCTCTTTCAAGCGCTCAGGAATTCTGTAAAGTCCTGCAAAGTATCCCCCGTCATCTCCTCCCGGACCTCCAGCTACTGTCCCAGCTTCCAGCCTCCATCCCAGGGCCACCATTGCTGCCGCTGCCGCTGCCGCCACCAATATTGCCGCCAGCCTCCTCGTCCACCTCTTCATGGCCATCCCAGCCGTGAACAATGTTCAGGGCCTCCAGGGACATAGCCGCCGCCGCCGCCAGCATTGTGATCGGCACTCCGGCAACCTCCAGAGAAAGCTGGATCCATTTACAGCAGCTGTTTGGCCGGGCCTGCCATCTGTGTCACTCCCGCAGCCGCCCTTGTCCTGATCGCCCTCATCTCAGCCGGATTGTCCCAAGGAGCGAAAAACCCCTCCAAGTGGCTGGTGAGAGCTCCTCAACCCAGGCAAGGGGCCGTAGATGTTCAGACCGCCCACCCAGCCCCCCAAGGCCAAAACATCACCCCCAAGATCAAGCGCTCAGTGAGGAGCCTCCATCTTGGGCATGCGCAAGTGCTAGTTTGTGGAGTGGAGTGGGAATGGAAATTTTGCTGTATCCTTCCCCTGCCACGCCCATCAAGCCACGCCCACCAAGCCACACCACGCCCACCAAGCCACACCTACAGGACCAGTAGTAAAACAGTTTAGATTTCACCACTGATATTTATATATTGTTTGTGTGTGTGTCGGTCTATCTGGATGAATATTAATATTTTCATTCATTCATTTATAGGTTTGGTTTCTTATTTTACATGTATAAATCAATACATTATACTATACTGGCTATGCACTGCAAAAAGCTTGTCTTTCCCTCATTCTAACAAAGACTCATGGTTTAATGTTTTTTTAATGGTCATTCAAAATAAAAAAACTGTTAGTAATTCCTGCAATCAAAAAGATTTATATGAATTTAATTGACCAGGTTTTCTGGGAGCCACTTATTTAATCTTTGACATTTTTCTTCATGCAAACCAGGGGTGGTATTCACTTACCTTCGCTACTGGTTTGCAAATGGGAGCGTGCGCACATGCAGGACCTTCTGCGCATGCGCAGAGCATCAAAAACAGGATGTGATGATGTCCGGGTGGGTGGGTGGAGCCTCCTGCAGTGGCCACTACCGGTTCGCCCGAACTGGATAGAACCGGCTGAATAGCATCACTGATGCAAACCAATTGCTTTAGTTCCATTATATATAATTGTTAAAAAATTTCCTTGAGTTATGACAACAATTGAGTCCAAAATTTATGTTGTTAAATGAAAGGTTTGTTACATGAGTTTTGCCCCATTTTACAACTTTTCTTCCCACAGTTGTTGGCAAGTTGTTAAGTGAATAATTGAGTTTGCTTGTCAGGAGGTTGCAAAAGGTGATCACATAAACCCAGGTCACTGTAGCCATCATAAATATGAACCAGTTGCCAAGTAACTGAATTTTGATCACATGACCAGGGGGATGCTACAATGGTGTGAAAAATTATAAGTCACTTTTTTCGGTGCCATTGTAATTTTGAATGGTCACTAAAAGAACTGTTGAGGACTATCTGTACACATGTACTACTACTCCCCAGTTTCCTACCTTCACAAAAAATAGTAAGAATAGTGCATTACAAATTAAATCACTGAAAAGACAGACTTTCCTACTTCATTTAATATTAAAATAATAATATTTAATAATAATCCAAACAGCCAGTTTGGTGTAATGGTTAAGGCATCAGGTTAAAAAACTGGAGACTGTGAATTCTACTTCTGCCTTAAGTGTGAAAAACTGGCTGGGTGATTCTGAGCCCATCAATTTGTCAGGCATAGGAAAGAGACAAAAACTATTTCACTTCTAAAAAAAACCTTGCCAAGAAAACTGAATTGACCTGCAGGCACTTTTTACAACTCAACACTTATTTGAAGGAATAACAGTAATAACACTGTGGCAAAATAAAACAAAAATAGTATCAATAGTGATAGGCGCCTTGAGTGCAGTGGGTGAACACCATTGGCATTGACAAAATCAGCATCAATTACAAAAAGCAGCTTTACTTGGAGCAGTTTACATCCTGAGACAATACCTTTAACACCATCATTCAATAACATGTCAGGTTATTGAATGGATTTAATAGATGGATAAAAATGCCACATCCAATCTAAACATCTAACAGAATGTGCGATGAATCATAATAATAATAATAAATAAGGTTGGAAATAATATTTAAAACATAAGAACATATAAGGCTGTGATGGCACATAGATCCAATTCTGTGGGCACATGAGCCATTGCCCTAGCTAAGCTCCAGTGTGCACCGACCAGCTGGTTTTCAGCTGGCCTCGCCCATGTCGCCCCTCCCCTTCCAAGAGTCTTCAAGCGGCCCATTTTGGATGCCAGGTAAGTACAGGGCTCATGCGAAGGCTCTGGGAAGGCGTTTTTGGCCTCCGGAGGGCCTCCGGGGCATGGGGGAGGCTATTTTCACCCTCCCCAGCTCCAAGTAAGCCTCTGGAGCCTGGGGAGGGCAAAAAATGGCCTACTGGGCCCACCAGAAGTTGGGAAACAGGTTGTTTCTGGCTTCCGGAGGACCTCTGGGGAGGCAGGGAAGGCCGTTTTTGCCCTCCCCAGGCTCCAAGAAAGCTTCTGGAGCCTGGGGAGGGCAAAAAAACGAGCCTGCCAGGCCCACCGGAAGTCAGGAAATGGGCCTTTTCTGGCCTCCGGAGGGCCTCTGGTGGGCGGATGAGGCCGTTTTCACCCTCCTCAGGCTCCAGGAAAGCCTCTGAAGCCTGGAGAGGGTGAAAAACAGGCCTACCAGAAGTCTGGAAATGGGCTGTTTCCAGCCTCCAGAGGCTTCAGGGAGACCTGCTAGACCCAAAATGGGGTGCGAGAGTGTCGTGCGTGCACATGCGAGGGAGTGCAGGGGTGTCGTGCATGCATGCGCAGGGGGTGGGGTGCGGAGGGGGCATTGAATTATGGGTGTGGGCACGCGCGTGCATGCTTTTGGCACCTGAGGAAAAAAAGATTCGCCATCACTGATATAAGGTGTTAACAAATACATGTAGTCATTTTAGATATTCAACAACAGTATCAATAAAGAATGAAGTGTTTTATCATTTTACTTACATGGTACAAAGTTGTTTCAGGCCCAGGTGTGCTCATACTGTCTTGCCTTAATGATTCCATTTGTAAACTAGGTAATAGAGAATAATGACTAGGACTGTTATTCTTGTCTTTCTTTTTAGATTTTTTCCCTGTGTCCTTTTTGCTGTTCCTTTGGAACATGTAATCTTCTTGAGCTATTTTCTCATTACTCATATATCGAAGAAGTGAATTTTCTAGACAGGAGATATAAAAATGTATTACAAAATTATTTCTTAAATATTATCAATTTAACATAAGTCTAACTAAAAACAATTGCATAATAAACATCTTGCCTCTCAAAAATCAATACAGTTGCGAATAAAGTTCAAAAATGTTTTAATTATATAAAATCTGATTAATAATGCTATATCTACTCATTTCAAAATTTAATCCAAATTATTCTAGAATACAAAAAATACCTGAGCATTTGAATACTCTTGAAGTACTCTGTAAATTGGTTACTTCATATTGAATATATTTACTTTCAAACTATAATTCTCAAGCTGAATTATTCTTTTTTCATATGAGTCATAACTAAAGTTTTAATTATACCATTTTAAAATCAGTAGAATCATGTCTGCTTTATTTCCAAAAAATTGACTTTCACTTCATTCATTCTGCTTTTTATCTGCACAAATTCAGTCTTTCTAAAAGACTGCAAATCATAAGAAACAGATTTTAAAGAAATAAAGAACCCCACATAGCTCCCCCCCTTTATTTTCGGTATTCTGCTGTGGGTCAGCAATTAATTCAGTATTTGACTGTTCTTCAGCTTTGACATTCAGATGAGAAAGAAGTGATTTTGCCTTCTCACTCTTTTACTTCAAATCAATAACTTGCCACCACAGAACAGTAATTTAAGAAAGTAAATATACGTCTAAATGCTATTGCTATTGTTACAGAGTATTTTTTTAACAAGGCCCCACTAATTTTATCTTGCATTTTTGTTTTAATATAAATAAAATTTACTGATATTTTTCTACTGATATAAATAGAACAGACAGGCAACAGTAACCATCAGTTTTTCCCCTGCAGATATCTATACATTACTGCATTTCCTTAGCTCTTCCAGAGTATTAAAGTTCTCAGAGAAAATATGATTATAACTTGCCACAGTTTATATCCCCAAGTACTAATTTACATCACAGTGTCCTGATCTGAAGGCCCACATGCAATGTGATGTACTCTATAGACAAAGTGTTTTGATGTGCAGTATATTCTAATCATTTAAAGGAGGGGAGGAACATTTTAAGTGCATGGTGGGAGAGAACATCAATGGAACGTTTTAGTTACGTTCTTCCTGATTCAATTTGACACACACTCTTATAAAATTGGTAAATTAGGAAACAGCAATTTATAATTTAGGATACTAATTAAATATAAACAACATATATGCTTAAATATCAACCGAATCAAGTGGGATCCCATTTAATAAAAAGCATCCATGAAAGGGACCTAAAACAAGATGGATCGATGACATCAGCTAGTATTGTGGGCCCAATTGACAAAAGAAAGCTCAGGACTGAATTGGTTGGAAACATGCGGAAGAGGCCTTCATCCTGCAGTGGATAGACAATGGCTAAAATGATGATGATGATGGTGATGATGATGATCAACCAAATATATTAACAAGGCTCCCCCCCCAAAAAAATCTATGTGTATCATAAAAACTGTTGAATAGTTAATGAAAATATATGGTTAAAGATTATCTATTTTGGAATGAAATTATTTCTAATAAATAATCAAATAATGCTATGCATAATTTGTAATAGGAATTACTTACCTCTCCTGCTATCTCTTTTTGTTTTGCTAGGTTCTTCATAATCCCCTACCCAGTTATATTCTACTGGCATAGATATAGGCCTTAATTTCCCTGCAACAAAATAAATTAGATTGCTTGGTTTTGAGCATACTTGGGGCAAACCTGCAAAGTTAAGATGTAATTGAATTTTATTCAGGCACATGCATAAAATTTGATGTGGTTGAATGTCATCAAGTATATATTTTTACAAATCTTTCACTGAATCTATAAGGACAAAAATCCCCTCAATTTAATAGACATATCAATTGTTCAAAATCATGTTACTTTTCATAACTTTCGTATGTAATACATTTGCATGGAACATGGTCATACATACATGTCATCATGAATCAGCATCCAATACTATGGATGAAAAATATGTAACTGTTCTAAAAAGAATCAGAAAATTTGAATTTGAGCCCTGCATTTCATCTTTTGTTCAGCCTAATTTATATAATCAAATTCTAAGGGAAAAAAAATGCAAAAAACAATTTTATTTTTTTTATTTATTTTATTTCCAATTTCTATACCGCCCTTCTCCCTGAGGACTCAGGGCGGTGTACAGCCAGAAATAAAAACATGAAATATAAATATTAAGACAATTAAAATATATATAAATTTGGCTACAAAATTTAAAACTCACAAACCAATTAAAATATTTAAAATATTTAAAATTTCTTCTTAAGCCAGCCCGGCTTGTTGGAAAAAAATGTGTTTTTAGGGCACGGCGGAAGGCACTGAGGTCATGAATTCTCCTAATCTCCGGGGGCAACTGGTTCCAGAGGGTGGGTGCCCCCACAGAGAAGGCTCTCCCCCTGGGGGTCACCAGCCTACATTGTTTGGCTGATGGCACCCTGAGGAGGCCCTCTCTGTGGGAGCGCACGGGTTGATGGGAGGTCATCGGTGACAGCAGGTGGTCTCGGAGATAACTAGGCCCTATGCCATGGAGCGCTTTAAAGGTGATCACCAACACCTTGAAGCGCACCCGGAAGACCACTGGAAGCCAGTGCAGCTCGCGCAGGAGCAATGTTATGTGGGAGCGCCATGCTGCTCCCGTCACTACCCGCGCAGCAGCATTCTGGACCAGTTGGAGCCTCCGGGTGCTCTTCAAGGGGAGCCCCATGTAGAGAGCGTTACAGTAGTCTAGGCGAGAGGTAACAAGGGCGTGAGTGACTGTGCACAGGGAATCCCGATCAAGAAAGGGCCGCAACTGGCGAATCAGGTGAACCTGACAAAAGGTCCCCCTGGCTACAGCCGTCAGATGTTCCTCCAAAGACAGCTGCCTATCCAGGAGGACTCCCAGATTGCGAGCCCTTTCCGCGGGGGCCAAAGACTCGCCCCCGATAGTCAGTGATGGAGTCAACTGACTATATCGGGATGCCGGGAACCACAGCCACTCCGTCTTGGACGGGTTGAGCTTGAGTTTGTTTCTCCCCATCCAGATCCTCACGGCTTCCAGGCACTGGGACATCACTTCGAGGGCATCATTGGGGTGGCCTGGGGTGGAGATGTACAGCTGGGTGTCATCAGCGTACTGATGGTATCTCACCCCAAAGCCACGGATGATCTCACCCAGCGGCTTCACATAAATGTTGAACAAAAGGGGCGAGAGGACCGACCCTGCGGCACTCCACAAACGAGAGGCCTCGAGGTCGACCTCTGCCCTCCTGTCAACACAAACTGTGACCGGTCGGAGAGAAAGGAGGAGAACCACTGTAATACAGTGCCCCCCACCCCCAACTCTTCCAGCCGGTGCAGCATGATACCATGGATGATGGTATCAAAAGCTGCTGAGAGATCTAATAGGGCTAGGACAGAGGAGCATCCCCTGTCCCAAGCCCTCCAGAGATCATCAACCAACGCGACCAATGCCGTCTCCGTGCTGTGCCGAGACCTGAAACCCGACTGGAACGGATCCAGATAAGATGTTTCCTCCAGGAATTGTGGAAACTTTGTCCAGTTTTCTCTGCTATTCTAGTCTTATTTCACTCAACATTTCCCTCCTCTAATAGAAAATTAAAACAGACCAAACCTATAAATAAAACAAGTACATAGATCAGATATTTTTATCATACATTTCTAAGAAATGTCTTATTTTTCTCAGTAGCTTGCTTGATTTTTATACTAATTACCGCTGTACTGAAAAGTTAGCTATCTTTTGATATAATATATAAGGAGATACAGAAACAAGATTTCCAATTTTGTAAAATTAAGGGTTTTCTTTTCTTTTTCAAAACTCCTATCCCTAATGGAATAAATGCTTCTCTTTGTATCAAAATGATAAAATTTAGTGCTTAATAGGAATGGCTTTTGTTATATTCTAATCATGTTTTTCCCAGTATAAATTATACTGTTTTTTAACTTACAATAATGCTAAGCTCATTTATCATATGTTAGTGTAAGAATTCAACCTTTTCAAAATGGATTAAATCATTATTAAGGAGATGGTAATATTAGAGCTGATAATTAAAGATGAAAGCAGAGCAATAGTTTAGAACTTAAAAAGCACAACTGAAATTGGATGCATCAACCTTTTTAAGATGCTTTATATTAAATTCAAATCTTCTCATCTTTAGGGTAAATCAATTGAAAAAAATGTATTTCAATAGGCATGGTTAACTTAAGTCCCATTGATTAGAATGGGTCTACTCTTTGGATAGACTATATTAGGTACAGTACCTTGGTTTGTATTCAATGGTTTTACATACTTAAATCAGAATTTCTACTGCTTGTGAAATTTTTATACAAATTGCCAGAATTTTAGTTTTGTTTTTGTAAACCATGCACAAACCACTTAATTTATAGTTTAATTAATTTGGGCATTGCTGTAGCTCCAAATCACAAAGAAAATAAGTTCAACTTACTGCTTATTTTCCCACTAATTCTTAGATACTGCTACAAATGGTATGTTTTTCAGTAATTACTGCTGTTTTTAAAATAAAATTGAAAATCATATAGTACAATCAACAATTTTTTTGCAATTTCTTTGCAAAAAACTGTTATGTTAAAAAGGATCAAGCCAAACAACTCCATATAAATAGAATCAAAATATATGTTTTATTTTGTTTCTAAACTAATAAGTCTATCCTTTGATCTTCTTTCAAGGTACATAGTATCACTGGAACACAAATGAGAGTGGAGTACAAAGAGAAGGTGAGTACCTTTTATATCATGTGGGAGGGGAAAGTGGAACATTGCATTATGGGACATGTAGTTTAAATATAACATGTTATATTGGTGATGTTTATTCCAGATTAAAACACTCTGGTATTTCATCTCAACAAAAACATAAATAAAAACCACCACAATGATTTATTTTTCAGTGTTAAAACAGACCTAGCCAGATAATCTAACAGTTCTGAGTTGTTTTTACAGACACATATTTATATATTTAAAAATAAAGATAAGATTAATAAACCTAAATTTTTACAGAAATAGTATAAATAACTTATCAAAAACAAATGGAGATTTGAAAAGTTAACTATAGTAGTCAAACTTTTTGTAAGCAAATTCAAGAGGATTTATGTTATATGACAGTTGGAAAAATTATCTATAAACATTATAGTTTGGTATGACACGGCAAAACTGATATAATTATTACAAATCCTGGTGTATTATAAATATCAAATCAAAATCTGAATATTCTGAAATGAAGTTACCAAGTAATCAGTATAAAGTGTGAGAGAGCCAGCTTGGTGTGGTCATTAAGGCACCAGCTAGAAACTTCAAAATTAAGTTCTAGTCCTACTTTTAGCATGAGTCCAGTTAGAGGACTTAAGGCCAATCTCTCTCAGCTCTAGGAAGGAGGCAAGCCACTTCCAAAAATCTTGCCAAAAAAACTGGAGGAACTAACTCACACAGTTGTCTATCCAGGATGTTCCCAACCTAAAGGGAATTATTATTATACATCGCACAGATAGTCAGATGATTTGACTGGATTTGGCATTTTTATCCACTATCAAGACCTTCCTAAGGATCTGGGATTATTGCATTAGTGTGCTTCCTTACTATGTTGTAATTTTGTGTGCCACGTGGATTTCTGAAATAATTAAGATAACTACAAAAAATAGAATTTCATTTATAGAAGCAGAATATTTCCTTCTGTTAACAATATTAAGAAGAGACTGCTGTTCCCCATATACCAAAATAATGCACCCATATACTGTATAAGCATGAGGTCTTTGTATGCTTGAGGATTTAACAGATTATCCTCTTGCACAAAATATCTCCCTTTTTTTAGACTGATATAATCAGCTTTTACATCTGCTCTGAGAATAAAAACTGTCCTAATGACCCCACTTGATATTAATCTGGAGAGGGACAGTGGCAATGGTATTGGAATTGTTTTCCTGGATTTTTTAATTACATCAACCATGAATATTTATGTCCATAATAGAACTGAGTGGAAACAAAAACAGTCTGTTAGAATCATTCAATGGGATTTTATGTTTGTTTCTCTATTTCTCTACTTGTTCTATCTGTACAATGCTTGCAAATTAAGTCAAAACTTTAAAAAAATCCAGATGTAGTCTGAAATTGAAATTACAGCATACAATTATATACAATTATAATTTATCTACCAGTTTTAATTTATCTAATTAAATAAATGAATGCAACTTTGCACAAATGTAAATGGAAGCTTATGCAAATTAGTAGTGCTCAAATATCCATCAACTTTCCGATAATTCCCCCTCCCCCGATAATTTTTATTCAACATTTACATCTTTAACATCCTTGTTACATTTTTACAGCTTTCCGATACTGGCATCTGTGATAATATCTATAACCATAATAAATTAAATTAATAAATAATAAATAAACCAACTATATATATTTATTTTATTTATTTATTTTAATATAATTTGTATGCCGCCCTATCTCCGTAGGACTCAGGGCGGCTCATAACAAGCAAAAGCAAACCCAATAAAACATAAAATACATAAATATGGATACATAAAATACATAAATGCATAAATATATAATTTAAGCATATATTAAAAGCCATTAAAATAATCAAAAAAACCCTCAGTCCGGGCTGGATGATGTGAACAACCATGTTTTTAATTCGCGGTGGAAGGTGCGAAGATCAGGAGCCAACCGAAGCCCCAGGTGGAGTTGATTCCAAAGAGTGGGCACTCCTACAGAGAAAGCTCTACCCCTGGGGGCCGCCAGCCGACACTGTCTAGCCAACAGCACCTGGAGAAGGCCCTCCCTGTGAGAATGCACCGGGCGATGGGAAGCCGTTGCTGGCTGAAGATGGTCCGACAAGTATCCTGGACCTAAGCTATGTAGGGGTTTATAGGTCATCACCAGCACCTTGAATCTCACCCGGAGGGCAACCAGTAACCAATGCAAGTTGCGCAGGAGAGGTGTAACATGGGAGTATCAGGACCCTCTCATCACAACCCACGTGGCCACATTCTGCACCAGCTGAAGCCTCCGAGTGGTCCTCAAGGGCAGCCCCAGGTAGAGAGCATTATAGTAGCCAAGACAGGATATACATACATTTTATGTATTACTTATTAATTTCTATATTCACTACAATTTATGACCTATCTATTACACAATCTTCTCTTATGTTTATACATTTATACATTAATTTTGGATTGTTTCTCCAACCAGTTATACCATCTATTCCATGTCTCATAATAAATCATTTCCTCTCAGTCTTTTAATTCCATTATTAATTTATCTGCTTCTGTACATTCTAGAACCTTTTTTTATGATCATCGTATTTGATGGAGCAACTCTTTGTTTCCAATTTTGTGCAAATGAAATTCTGGCGGCCATAATTGTTTTGTTTTGTTTTGTTTTGTTTTGTTTTGTTTTGTTTTGTTTT